>JAJTWR010000266.1:5437500-5570000 GCA_021613335.1 Whitmania pigra | reverse complement strand
TATCGGGTTTTATTCTTAAAAAAGATTCAGAAGTTCGTCGTGGAAAGAGAAGTCATAAGTGATGTTGTGAAGATGTTGCATGTTTCAATGCATCTTAATGGAAGTATTTCAAGCAATTTAATATTCAACTAAAAAGACTTCAATTTTGGATTCTTTTGTTGTAAAAGAATGCAATGGTATTTCATTTGCCCATTTTGGTGATTCGAATAATATGACACCCAGCGTTTCTTTGTGAGAATGCCAGAATTCAGAATTACTTTCAAATGTCTAGTTTGTTTTGACCATCCTATTTGGAACAAAAGCAAAAACTCTGCACGAAAAGTAGGAGTGGAAAGACTGGACTCTTAAAACATCTATTGAAAGCCTTTGTCTGATTCATATCTGGTTTTTTTTCAAAGAAATAATGATTTGTTTTGCGGAAATCTCTGTAGGAAATCCCTGCACAATTTTTTGGCTGTGAAAATAAACAAGTAAAAAGATAATAAGAGTGTTAATGTTGCTGTTGATGACGATGCAAGCCTCCAACTGCTACGAAGAATATTCTCTTGATGATGGCCAATCTTCAAAGCTGCAGTCTTATCACAAATGAATCGTGTCTTTCAAATGTTGTATCTTATCTCCTTTTAACGCCATCATGATGTGTCATGTGACTTGCATCAAATAACATATTCGAAATGTTTTCTTATTCATGGAAACAAATTAAATCATACAACAACAGAGACGATGATGATGAGGATGACGATAATAATAATAATAAGAATAATAATAATAATAATAATAATAAGATAATAATAATAATAATAATAATAATAATAATAATAATAATAATAATAATAATAATAATAATATAATAATAATAATAATAATAATAATAAGATAATAATAATAATAATAAGATAATAATAATAATAATAATAATAATAATAATAATAATAATAATAATAATAATAATAATAATAATAATAATAATAATAATAATAATAATAATAATAATAATAATAATAATAATAATAATAATAATAATAATAATAATAATAATAATAATAATATATAATAATAATAATAATAATAATAATAATAATAATAATAATAATAATAATAATAATCATAATAATAATAATAATAATAATAAATTGGAGCCAGATTAAAATACTCAGCAAGAGCAGAAAAAATTCGAAACGACTTACATTCCATTTCACATGCCCCTCTGAATCCATGAGCCATGTCTGCATGTTCAGAACTCATATTATACCTATTCTTGCCACCATCTAACCTTTGAAAGATCAGCCTCAAATCTTTGAATGTTGCCGATGTCGTTTGAAAACAAAGACCGGTTTATGTTAGACGTCCTTGGAGAGGGAACTGCGGTGATGGGGGAGGTCAAAAGGTTTTGCATCTCAGGATCACCCAAAAGCCAAAACATTAGATAAAGCAACGGCAACATCACTGTAAAACAGTAGGCGGATTCATTTTATTTCCCAATGCCGTTCGACCTGGCGACCAACTGATTGAGTTGTCAGAGTGGCGTCGGATCAATGGCCTAAATGTTTAAAGGTTAGAGTCGTAATCCTACAAAACAGACGGCGAGAATCAAGATACAAGTCAATATTTACCAACACCATCTGCGCTGCTGGTTGCCGAGTTAATGAGTCGTTTGGGCACATCATATAGCGCTGTCGCAGTACTGACGGTCCTAGACATGTGAGACGAAACGCCTTAGTGAAGATGCTGGCAGGAAAATTGAGTGCAAGAATCGAACTCAGAATCCCTACTGATGGAGGAACAAAAATTCCAGATTTGTGTGCATGGAAGAATTCAGAATTCATCGTGTGCGATGTGGCAGTAGGATCAGACTCTGCCGACCTGGATACAATTCATCTCGCAAAGGTTTCAAAAATGACCTGCCGGGAATCCACCAATGGATGAAGGAAAATAATCCAATCAGAAGCGGGAAGGAAACGTCACGGCCCTCATTTTAAACTGGAGGGGAGCAATTTCGAAGAAATCATGGAGATTTTGGAGGAGATTCGGAGTCTCGAGAAGATACCTAAGGTGGACCTCCATCAAAACTATGCTGGAGACGTACAAGATATGGCGGACATTCAAGATGAACGCCTTGAATTGCAGAAGACACTAACTCTTCGTTTGATTGACATGAATTGATTGGAACGACTTGTTGACGTCCTTTTAGCCGGTCTGACGGGATTTCCCATACCCACATGTGGACCAACAAAGTTAACGATTTGGATTTCTTAAGCATTATAATAATAATAATAATAATAATAATAATAATAATAATAATAATAATAATAATAATAATAATAATAATAATATAACAATATATACTCTCTACAAAGGTTTCAAATACTAAATAAATGTTGATCACGTTTGGCGATTTAAAGAATTTAATAAGTTGCTGTGGATTTCTTGATTTCTTTTTTTGAAAACATTTTATATTTTGCAAATACTATTTTATTTTTTCACTTTTATTATTTTGCATTTTTGCAAATATTATTTTATATCGAGGGTTTCACTGCATCGCCATCACAAGAAAGAAAATTTTCATTCGCATCAATGGAACCAGAATCTTGAAAGAGTTTTTTATGTTCACATTGTGTTATATTTATAATAGGTTATTATGCATATCGTCATAATAACAATAGTTAGTTGTTATTATTATTTTAGCCTTTTATCTGAATTGTAATATGTAATTCTCAAATTATTAAAAAGATATCGAAACATTTGCAAATGTTGTAGTGATTAAAACGGCATTTCATCATACTTAGGTTCGTCGTCATCCTCATCATTATCATTATCATCGTCGTCATCATTATCACCACCACCATTATCATCTTCAGCTAGGATGTCATTAAGTCCCATGCGTGTTATTAAAATGACCTCTCCTAAGTAGCTTGTGAGCCGTTTTCATGACATGTTACTCTTAATATCGTCATCACAATCATCATCGTCATCAACAGCGGCAGCAACGTCGTCGTTGTCATCTGCGTTAACATCGCAAGGAAGGGTACAGACGAAGAGATGGTGATTTAAATCTCCATTAACGAGGTGAGATCAAGTGCAGACAGTCAACTTATAAAGTATAATAATGTACATAAATTATGCAAATGATGAAGGACGACTAAAGTAAATAAATATTATTAAGTATAGACCATTATTGAACAGTGGCTTATTTAATAATGCATAAACAAACATTTTCAAGAATGTTATTATTTATGAAAATTTATTCTCGAGGTTCATAAGATGGTCTCAACCAAATTTATAGGCTTTCAACTCATTATCAATTCAAATATTTCTTTCATTCCGAAATATCGAACTAATGCTCTTTTACAGGATTTGCATTTATGTATTTATTGTCAGGATCACATAACTGCAAATTAGTCATGTTGAATAATATTTTAATTTATATGTAATTATCAATAATTGTTTACAAATGGAATTTAATTATTTAAACAAGCTATCACATAACTGCAAATTAGTCATGTTAAATAATATTTTAATTTATATGTAATTATCAATAATTGTTTACAAATGGAATTCAACTATTTAAACAAGCTAATTTAAAAATATTCAATATTATTGTCCAATAATGCTCTTATGGTACCTTGAAATTTACTTATTTCTCATGCTCAGTGACTTTCAGTTGACTCCAGCTTTTGATTATTTTCAGATTATTATTAGTTATTTCAGGTTTTCTTGCCAGTTATATGTCATTTAAAGCTAAAAGATTTGTTTGAAGAATTTTGATGAAGTTCACTATGGATGAAATGATATTGGCTTCGAACAAATTTGAAATATTCTGCTAATAGTTTTGATGGAGTGAAAAATTGACTTCAACAAAATAGCTGCAGAAGACATGGCCACTCATGCAACACAATGACTGTTTAGTGGTGTCGTCTAAGATGTGCTCAAAAAAGAAATTGTTGATTATATTCAAATAAAACAAATTATTCTAAAGAAGCTGAACAGAAGAATGCTCATGCGCTGGCCTCTCTTCAAGATCGTCAGAAGGCTTCGCGAACATACATTGGCTTGTAAAAGAAATTGTAACAAAAGAGAGAGCTGAAACAAAGGCTGTACCTCACCCTCGTCGACGTGAGCAAAGCATTTTATTCCGTGTCTCTTCCATCAATTGTTAGAACAGCCTACAAACTCGGAACTGTCATTCATGCTGAGATACATTTCAGAGGCTTAACGCGACTGCTTATTCCAGCGAAAGATTGGATGAAAATTGATGTATGATACTTCAGTGAACAAATGAATCTGACAAGGAGACCCCATGTCCCCTACTTTTTAAAGCGGCGATCAACATGGTGTTGGCAGAAGTGGGCTAGACCATCGTGTGACTGGCAGTATTAATTTTTCAGTCAGATCCAATTACATAAAAAAAGTTGGACTGAGTGTCAATGCTCAAAATTGCTCGTCCTTGTGGGTGGAAGTACCTGGGTTGTCAATCAATTCTCGATCCTCAGATCCTGCAATCTCGCTTGTAGATCTCTAATATTATCTAGAGACACACACTTATTGCTTTGACGGGGGACATAAAACCTGTGTCTTCGGAAGAGGTTCTCAAACTAATTTGTTCTCTGCCCAACAAGTCACCATCTCTCGCTATTCTCCTCTTCTCAAAAATTATGCTGTAATTTTATTCCCAATCTCTAGAAACTAGCAAACCTTTCTTTCAGTAATGGCACTTTTCCTTCCATCTTCAAGAGAGCCCAAGTCTCTTCCAATAGAACCCAATACGTCAAGCTCGGTGATCACTTCTAGTCTCCAGTTAAACTATTTGCCGGAGTTCCACAAGGCTCTGTCCTGGGACCTTTTCACAATTTATTGTCCAACATTATTCATATTAACAAGTCTTTTCTCTATCCTTTCCAGTCGCAGCATCTCAGATCAACTCGGAAATCCGCGAAAGTACACGGAAGTTAACTTCCTTCAACTGAATCCGCAAAAATCCGAATTTATGTTCATTGGTACACTCGCTCGTCTCAAAACTCTGTTGTCTTCCACTTCCATAAACGTCGCTGGCACCCTCCTTCCTTCCTTTAATACTCTCAAACTCCTCGGTGTTAATTTTGTATCGCACCTCACCTTTAAAGAACATTGCGCTTCCATCGTCAAATCCTGCAATCAGCTCATCTGGGCAATCTGGCACATCCGTCCATTCCTTTCCATCGACACAACTTCTACCTTGCTCGCAGCCTCGTTCTCTCTCGTTTATACTATTACTACTCTCTTCTTTACGGTTCATCTGCCTTTTTAAGACATTCCTTATAACGTCCCAAAAACAAAATTACCAAACTTGTTCATCTCAACTCCACCCTCAATAGTACGGACTGCCTGAAGCAATTGCACTGGTTGCCGATCACTTTCAAAAGCACCCTCATGAAATATCACATTCTAGTTACATCCAACCCATCTTATCTCCATCACGTTATCCACCGCCGCCCCCACCTAGTCTTCGTTCATCTTCATCGGACTTCCTCTCTACGTCAGAGCCCTACCATCCTTGGAGCTCTTCAAGCGCCACCTGAAAACTCACCTCTTCAGGACATCATTGGACAAAGAGAACACGAGGCGCCTCTGATGCTATGCACCTTAAAATTTATTATTATTATTATTATTATTATTATTATTATTATTATTATTATTATTATTATTATTATTATTATTATTATTATTATTATCATGACCATTAGCATTATCATTATCATGACCATTATAATTATCATTATTATTATTAATATTATTATTATTACTAACTGGTGTCATTGATTGCGTGGGTCACACCTTCCAGGTATGGACGTGGCTAGAAAACACAACAATGGCGGAAAAGAGCGGGCTTGTAACAACAGCATTTAACTTGCAATGCACTGATGTTTTAGTGTTTCATGTGAAGGTATAGTTTATGAATGTATTATGTTCCGGGGGTTCTCTCTGATTAATATATATTTATTAAAGCACTTATAACTTTTAAATAAATGTATTCTTAATCTCTCACTTAGACCAATACCGTTAACCGTGTGCACACTGTGCATGTCTTAATAATAAATGAATTTGCATTAAATTTATTGAGGGTTATTTTAATACCTTAACGACAGATTTTATTATATTTCCAAATGTATGCTGAAATTACGGACGTGGTGAACTCTCCAAAGCTGAAACCAAAAAATCATTCCATGAAATGAAGGAAACATGAAATCACATGGTCACATGGTCACATGGTCGATGTATGTAGGTAGGTTTATAATTTATGTTTTATGTAATTAAACAATTAATTAATTTCTCCACTATTTTGTACTTAAATACCCAGTAGAAATTTGATTTTTATTATTTAATTGCTTAATACGACTTCGGCGTTTTTGGAATTAAATATAAATTAACTTAAATTTATTTCATTCTAAATGTACATGAAAGGTTATATTTTTTAAATTAGAAATTTAATAGTTAGATAATAATTTATTCAAATATCAATTATCCAAATAAACTGAGACGAAAACAATCGAAGCAAGCAGTAAAAAAACATTAAAAAAGTCTCAAATTAAAATTTTCAACCTAACCTCTCTAAATAAGGAATTGTGTTCCGAGATGATCATGGCATTATCGATTGCGATCGTGGCAGTGATGATGATGACGACGACGACGACGATGATGACGATTATTGCGAGACAAAAAAAACTACTCACCGTCATGGTCCACCATGTAAGCGAGCGAACACGTGATCATCACTAAGCTGGTTGCTAAGTAACGAATATTGATAGCTCTTCCCGCTGGCAAGTTCATTACTGCTTCAATCTGATGTTAAAAAGAGGTGATGGATGGATAGATTGAAGGAACGATAGATTGATGGATGGACAGATGTAATAATATTTTGAACGATTACTGTTTTAAATAAGGTGTTTTAAACGAATAATCATTCTTCTTGTAATTAAAAATCGTGGAAAAGCAATTATAAGGAAGTAAAACGTAATTTCTGCACGATTGGTTGATGATTTCTGTTGCTCAGCTGAAGATGTTAAAGTCCGCCTTATTAAATTAAATATTAAAATAGTATGGAATTCGCTGCTCAGATGTGATTTGCACGTTCATGCTTTTATGACAGAACTGTTTTTCATTGCCGCAAAATAGAGAAATTTCTTCAAAGAATGTTCAGATTCAACTGCAGCTCCTAACCTGTATACCATCGATTAAAAATTAATTTAGCGAACGATTTAAAACCAAGAATGAAATCCTTGCCAATTATAAATCAACAACGTGGCTGGCAACGTAAAAAACAGGAAATAAAAGAAATAATCCGCTCCTGAGACTGCACTCCTGTTCACTATTCCATGGAAAATAATTCTTAACCGTTCATTCCGAACAATATCAACAGTCTCATGCTTGCTGAAGCAATGCCGGCGCATGTCCGTGGTTCCACATTTATATGAGGCTTCCGAGCAGAAGGTGTCTCCAGCGCTCAAACGAGTTACGAATTTAAAATCGACAATGGCTTTAATTGTCCAATCAGAGTGCAATAGGTGCTCATCATGACAAATTGTCTTCATTTGCCGTTTTACCTTTTTAATTCGCATTTTAACATCTTATTGGAATAACTTCAAAAAGGAAGTGCCAAATTCATTCCTGAACTCTAATACTTTCAACGAACAAGGGAGTTTTATTTCTACAGAGATTGTTTCATATAGGAAAATGCCAAAAGTATTTCAAATGCAAGTGTTATACAGTGGAAAACATTATATCTTTATTAAATCTATCTATTAAATTATAAGGGATCATTTTAGTACGTGCAAGCATTTGTTATGTCGGTTTTCTGGCTTGCAATTTATTTTTAAAATAATGAATTTTCAGCAATGAATTTGCAATTTTGAAAAAAAACAACATTGAAACATTCCTATGATTCTCGTGTTAAAATAAGAAACTTCAGCATGTGAAGTTATTTTTTAATCGCTAGGTAGAAGGTGCCCTAGCGAACGACAAAACTTTGGTAAATATCATCCGGAAGCAGACGTCCCATAATAAAAAGTAAAAATAAATCAGGTGTTTGTCACAAATTTTAATTTTAAAAAGGAATTTTTTATTGAAATATGCTTTAAGTGTATTATTCAAAATGTTAATTTACAGGTTAAAATATTAATCGATTATATATGCTTGTAATGTCTTTTGAGATGCTGTCACGCCTCTAATTCAACTATGCATTACATTGGATGCTGCAAACAGTAAATAATAAGCTAGTGGGAATGCAATTCCACAAGTTTGGGTGGGCAGTTGCCCCTGGCTTCAAACAAGACGCAAAAAAGGTCATCTCATGTTGTGCAAGGTTTGCCCTTCCCCTTGGAAAAAAAAGCTGAAATGACGTCCTTGTGTAAAACTCAGAAAACCAATTGATTATTAAAATGATACGTAATACATAATTTATATTATGAATATTTAGAAGGCACGAAGGGTTCGCCATTAAAACATAATTTCAGGTAAAAACTTCGAAACCTTTTTTTATCAGCAACAAAAACTTAGTCGTTAATTTCTCAACAAACCTAATTCCCAAAGTGGAAAGTTCCTACTAATCCTAACAATAATTGAAAATCTATCCCATCCGCATCTTTCTTGTTTCATAGTTTTTGAATGACCACGATTAGAGTTTAAATTACTTGAGTAAAGAATTGGAAAGTTTAGGAAACACGCGAGAATAGGAAAGTTTGGCGCTAATTTGCCAATGCAGTGACACGACAAATCGATTACTTGTTTTAAAACTAGTTTTTTTTTTAAATCAAAACCTCTATCGAGGTTTATTTGCTTTTAACTAATATGCCCGTGTGAATGTGAACATTAGTCTCTCCACTGAAAGCGAATGCACAATTAAGGCGAGCAGAAAATGGAAATGGCAAATAAGATGGCTCCAAATGTGATTTTTATCACTTCAACAAGAGCAATTGCGCATCAATTTGTTTATTTTCTTACTGCTTCTCATCTTTCGATGGTAACACCCACAGAATCAGGCAACCTTTGCACATGCTTAAGTCATGCAATGCACCCGTACACTGAGAGTAGACTGGAATAACGGATTTTATTGGAAATCATTGAGTCACCCGTCGAGAAGGGGAGATTGACTGAGCATGCAATTGAAAATTAAATGCCAATCAACCAGATGAGCTACAAGTACAGCATCATTGTACCATTGGCCGTTCTGTGATGCAGATGGTCATCATGATGATGTTGATGATGATGATGATGGTGATGATGATGATGATGATGATGATGACGATGACGATGACGACGACGATGGTGATGACGATGACGACGATGATGATGATGATGATGGTGATGATGATGTGGCATTAGCATTGGCTTTCATGCTTATGTTGGTTATGGTGATGGTGATGATAGTGGTGATCGCGACCGCTATGATGATGATGGTTCGATAACATCTACCGATCCTCAGTGAAAATGAAATCATCTCATGCTGATCGCTCGTGACGTCATCGAATTGAGAGGTGCGGCTATAATAAATAGAAATTTACGCGACCCCATTTTAGTTGTTAGTATTCCTGCGCCGTGTAAAAGTAGTTTCTCGTGTTACTGCGGTGTCCGCTTGCGATCTAAAGAGACGTTTTATTGAATTAAGCGAGTGTCACTTTGCCTGGAAATTTAATCAGGGTCCTCAATGATGCTCCATTTCGTTTGTTTATTCCCTTCCGCAAACAAATATTTTTCTTTTTAAGGTTTTTTATGTTCTTTGTCTTATTTGCTTGAAACGTCAAATAATCTTGGAAACCAGTAACGAATGTCGGTTTGATTTTAAATTGCTGTCCGTCAATCCGGAAGTTCATCAGATGTTTCAGTATTAAAACATGAGTCATTTTGTCCTAATGACAATAACATTCATTGTTGGCAGAAAATGTGATGAAAGGGAACCTACAGAGATAGAAAATGTTCATTTCTGAGGGATTTTTAGGAAGTTGAACGAAATGTTTGTCTTTGAAGCGAGCGAATTGAGGTCCTTTGGATCTGTAGTTAATTTGAACTGGATTTAAAAGACGAATTATCCGAATTAAAGAAGCGCGCACATCGATTTTAATTTTACAGGTATTATATAAAATTCGAAAAAAAATAACACGCTAATTGTCTTATTCCCAGCGTGTCTGAATGTCTTAACATCATAATGATTCTAAGTAAACGATGCTTTATGAATTAACAACCATTTTTACTATTGTGTGAAACGTTCTAAAATGCTCGAAAAAAAGTGATCACATATTCATCAGAGCTACTGAAATCATAATTTATGACAAACATGCGATGTGAACAAAAATAAACTGATGCAATTTAGAAATTATCTTCAAATGAAATATTCAGACAAATCGATATTTGGAGCACTGAAATTGAGAAATTGGTCTGCAATCTCATGGATTAGTTGCTGTAAAATGATGCTGTGTTTTTAAGTTAAATTCATTTTTAATCACATTTGTAACTTAAAATTCTGATGAGGATTTCTTGACACCTGTCGATGCTTTTTCACACCGCAGTTATAGTTAAGCAATCTAAAATTGGAGAATGTTTCTAAGAATATTTCTATTATTAAACTTATTGAATTTTTTATTCTCGTTTGATTTTTAATCATCGTTGCGTTCTTAATCTTTCGAATGAAGAAAATTCGATCCATCATTTGAAAAGTTTAAAAGCAAATTCCTCTTCGCTGATCCAAAGAGAATGAAAGTATTGATTATGACCAAGTTCATGATGATGATGATGATGATTATGATTAACAAGGAATTGTTCTAAATGGCTTTAAGTTTTATTTAAATTATACACTAAATAGTTAACTGATATTCTCCCTTATTGATAAGAAAAGAATTGTCTGCATTTAAAAGTTAATTTAAAAAAAAATGTACACAGAGTTAACATAATTTATTAAACTCTTATTAACGTAACTCTTTCTTTTATTTAATAATAACAGAGTTTATTAAAATAAATGAAAAATGAATTCAACTATGAATTGCTGCGTATTAATAAACTTCTGCAAAATGAATCTTGTCATCGTTACAATTGCATCGGCGTTATACAGTGGCCATTACATTTACATTTTGTAAAGTTATAAATTAAAGCTTTTCATCTTAAATTCAATTAAATTAAATGAATGGTGACAGCAAATTTATTTAACCTAATAAAAGACATTGGACAAGCATCTTTATGGGGAACCTGGTTGAGAGAGGCACTAATGCGACTAATTAGCAACATTAATATTCTTATTCATGTCTTCAACTAATTAATGAAACATATCTGTGCTATTGTTTATTTTATTGTGCACGTCATCAACATCGTTAATAATTCTGAGCTGGGTGCTCATGTGATTCCTAGTTAACGTTGAAATGTCTCCTAAGAAAAATCATCACTTGGCAATTTAGTCATTCACCCGACCATCCACCATAATTCACCAGCCAATCATTTCCAACCAACCATCCATCCACACAACCAGCCAATCAAAAAAAGAATCCGACAACATCATCCGTGAATGTTTTCACTTCAAAGAAGACTGAAATCTTCCGTGACCGTTTCTCAGCAGAAAAACTTAAATCCACAAAAATATTCACTTCTCCCTGCTGTTCGCCACAGGTGGCTTCTGGGATTCCCTATTGGAATTCCCATCAGTCGGGTTTCGCTTTAAATTTTTCCCTTTAAAAGCACTTGATTCATGGACTGTTTTATGCAGAGTTTAAAAGAGGCAGGAGTTGCTTTGATCGACTCCATTAATTTCTCGCCTCCTCTGAACAAACACGCCTCCTCTTCCTTCATTGAATTGAAGCTTCACAAAGAACTATTACAGGCTCATTGGTGGCTAAAATAATAATGATTAAATCATAAATAATAATCATAATAATAATGATTAAATCAAAATTAATGTAGTAAACGTTGTATAACTGTTTTAGTGATGTATATTAGTCCTATTTCATTTTTAAGCTTTAAAGATAAGCTACTTAAATAATGGAATTTCACCATGCGAAATCTTACATTAGCATTTAAGTGTTCGCCATTACGAGATTTTTAAAATGTTTTTCCAAATTGAATAAATAGATGCTGCTACAATAAGAATTAATTTGAGATAAAAAAAAGTCAGACAAAGAAGATGATATCCAGAATGCTCTTTTTGTACGTGGTGCGACGGACTTCATCAGCGAAGAATTTAATGTGGTTCCTGATAAAAGGCGATATCTCCGCTTTCATCGTTTCTTATCAGGAGAGTTCAGAATGACGAATAGACTTTTATTTGAAAAATATTAAAACACAACACTAAGCGCCCCTTTGCTTGAATTGCTCTCCAGTCTCAAGGAAATTGAAATGGCTCCTTGAATGATTGAATTGCTTCACTAATTTTCAACTCGAAATTATTTTTCGGGCCTTACACATTCGAGAGCTTCCTTTTGCCACTTATTGTGATTTATGATGAAATATTTTACCATCATCGTCACCTTCGACCAGCACTATTCTTGAGGAATAAAAAAAATAACTATTCACACCAACTTGTTGGCTTTTTATCTCATTTATTATGCATGGCAGACACCCATAAAACTTTTGGGAATTTCACGAGTTTATTGGTCACGTGAAGCAACTGAATATTGTTTCGAGGACGATTGAAAGCACACAAAAGTGCTCACGTGACATGAAAATCATTGCCATAATTTATTTTAAAATGTTTCAACCAAACTAAAACTTAGGTGAACGAGCGTATTTCGCAGATGTGTCGCCCTGTCATGCTGGTGCGAGTCACAAAAACCACAAAAAATTCAATTTTAATTCTCAACTGAGGAGGAACTTTTAAGCTAAAAAGTCTTTTAAATTTGAGTAGTCAACAATTTTAGGTTGCACTAATTATAAGGATGAAGAAGAATTTATTAACTTTAGTATTAAATTATTTTAATAATCCTAGCCATGTTTTTAGAGAAACATTATATTATTACTGCTAACAATTTGTTTCTCTACCCATTTTATGTGCTGCTTTGATTCGATTCTCATGAAAAATATCAAAAATTTGTAGAAATGTTTGTAGAAAATTTGTAGAATATAACTCTGGATTCATCTTTTTGACGAGGATCTTCAGGAGATGGACGCTTCGGACTTCCCGGTTCCCACGCTTTCATAGGCTGCATTGCATCCTGTGAACAGCCGGATGTCCATGTCAACTTCTTGCTTAAAGCCAGCACAACTCTTCCATACAACTTTCGGTGTCTCCACATCTGCAACCAACGACTACTCTACTAATGAAAAACTCTCTATCGACAGATGATCAGTCGAATATCTGGAGTAAAAGGATCCGTGAAAGGATGGATGTCTAAAGTACAATGCCTAAAGTTTCTGCATTTTTCGTCCTATCTCTCAATTGCATTCTAAATCAAACTTTACATCTCGGTCGAACGAACGTGTCCCTTCGTCCGTGAAGTGACGCCATTTCCCCTCAGATGCACAAATCCATTCACATCACAGATTGCCATTTGCAACAGCAACAGTTAACCTACATAAGACACACATTATAAAATAGGGACGTAGATACCGATGAAGATAAATGTAAAACGTTGCTCAGTTTTCATTGGAAAGCTGCGGTCGAAGATGATGTGAAACGCTTCCGTTTTTGTGGTCGAGTGAAGTACTTTTTATGAGCAGGATTTGAAGAGTTATAAAATTTTAATGAATCCCAGGACCGTAAAATGTTTCACAACAAAACTTTAAAGAAAATAAAAGTTTCAAACATTTTAATTACGAGATTATAAAGTATTTCAATGACGCTCGCACGAAGATAACTTTGACTGAAAGCTGAAAATGAAAGTAAATGGGGTTCTTACTACATCACAGTTTGTATTTGAAATCCGCTGAATAATGATGGATTGTATTTGTTTCTTTGAGATTCTTTTCATTTATGAAATATTTCATCCTCCGGAAATGCATTTATGAGTTTTTAATTTAAATGTTAACGAGAACAACAAGAGAATATAATAATAAATAATATAACAAATTTAATAAGCAACGAGTGTGATGCAAATTCAACACTCACCATAGCGATGACGACGCTTACAATAATGCTTCGTGCAACAGTATTTCAGTTGTCATTCACAACGAACTTCCAGTCCAAATATGAAATGTTGTTGTTCTCAACATCGGGTTCCATCCATTTAACTGCGCCAGTTCCATGCGTCGATTCGTCGCGAAGAAAGCTTTGAAAGAAGAATTTCGGTCGTACTTCCAGCAGCTCATGCTCGGCATATCCGTGCAGATTTTCAATACTGGAAAAGTGACCTGTTTTCAGAAAAAATTTGCTTTTTCTAAATTGCTTACTTTCCAATATTTAAATGATGCCGTTTCCATCATCAATTTATCTTTTGTATTGTTCCACTAAAAATTTAAATTACAGTTGCATCTGACATTAGTTACAAACATTAATACCTCATGTCGTAAAACGATGATGATGATGATGATGATGATGATGATGATGATGATGATGATGATGATGATGATGATGATGATGACGATGACGATGACGATGACGATGACGATGACGATGACGATGACGATGACGATGACGATGACGATGACGATGACGATGACGATGACGATGACGATGACGATGACGATGACGATGATGATGATGATGATGACGACGACGACGCCGACGATGATGATGACGATGATGATAATGATGACGATGATGACGACGACGACGACGACGATGATGATGATGATAAGAATGAGACATCAATGTTAGTCATGCCAATGTGAAATAAAAATGTAAATGATAAGAAATTAATCTTGATTGGACCCTCCTTCCCCACTCCTTATCCAGCACTCACCTGTCCCTTATCTCACCTTTCTTAATAACTGCGGCGCCAGCCTTCCAACGAGATTCCACTTTAAGTTTAATCGTATCAACCACGACATAAAGTTTTGAAATGACCTATTTGATATTATTAATATTAATGTTAAAAATTAATTTTAGAATGATTTACTTAAATGGAGGTTATGTAAAATAACACCTTTAAGTGGTCTTTAAGGTATTTTTACATTGCAACTATTATTGCGCTATCATAGCTATGTTATTATCGATGTTAAAGAAGAAAAGAATAATGGAGGTTGAATAAAATGCTATCTACCTGAAATCAGATGAGAATAAAACTCGGACTGTGAGTGCTCGAACGATTCCTGCCATATTGTGCGAGGTCAAGTTTTTGTTGCTATCGGAGAACGTGATTGTTATGAGTTGCTTCTTGAATACTATGTAGTAATATTAAATACTACATGGTAATATTACATACTAGATGTTAATATTAAGCATGATAATATTTTTAAAATTAAGTAATATTAAGTACTACTTGGTAATATTTTGAAAAAAAAATGAATGATGATAAATCGCCATTTAAAAAAAAGAAAGCTTAGAGATCTGAACCTTCTCTAAGTTATGACTGAATCATTTTGGCATATCTACACTTTTCCCTATTTCCTTACGAGCACATATTCAAGCGTGCCATTATTTTTATTACAAGTTTAATAAATTTTTAGACAACAAAGCTTTCTGAAAACTTGTCAATAGAAATCAAATCATTGTTATTAGCTATTCAAACAAAAGCGATTAATTGAAGATAATAAAATACAATTTTCTTAATTTTTGTCCGATTTATCAGGGTGAATATTTTGACAGTAACTTGCATTATGTATGTGTTTTATGTATGTACATATTTGTGTATGCATTAAAATATTTCAAAAGCTACAGATTTGTTGGTTTTTGATTGGGTTAACTGCAGGATTTATTCTAAGCTGTGGAAAATCAATCATTTTCCTACTTTGCGTCGTCTTACATCTGATTTGTATATCGTGCTATTCCTGACTTTTTATAAAGCCTCCACATTGTTTAATCGAATCATGAATACCAATTGAACGACTAGCTTCATTAAAAAGCGAGGTTCCGTCCATTCTCTTGTTCTGGAACTGGTTATCATTTCCATCCTCTTATGCCAAAGCGATGGTCCGAATGATGTTGTACTAATTCTATAATTGGGGTTTTTATAAACTGTGTAAAGTTTTTGATGATACTTGGGATCAAGTATGTGTTGTTCCAAATCCAGGGCCTTGGAAAGCTCCAGCTACGTCGTGGCCTCAACTAAATCAAGATGTATTGATGTAATATAAAAGAAAAGACACAATATATTATAATATCATTATATTTGATTTAATAGAATAATTTGGAACCCTTATTATTGACAGTATTATCTTACATTACAAGATGAAAAGAAAGCGAAAATGGAATTTTTTGCAATGTTAACGAATAATTCTGGAGTGCATCATTACGTCATCAAATAAATTTCCGATTTGTATAAATTTTATCTATCAAATACCTCATCGAAATTTTGGTTTGTCAAAAGTTATCGTCAAAAATCACGACGCTCTTAAAGATGTGCTTGGTGTTTCACTGTAAGTTGGAAGAATTATATTTTGGGCCCGGGGGTAGTTAAATATTTTGATTTTTTAAAGTTATTAGAACGTTAAAATTGTTCGATTAAAGTGTGTAATAATGTAACTTATTGTGCCAGTAAAAATAAAGCTATTTAAGTGGCCCATTTTGCAGAGTCAGATTATCTAGCTTGTAATAAATTAATTAAAACCTCTATATGTCCAATCAATACATTGGATTTTTCTAACCACATAATGATTGAATATTTGCGGTCAAGAATGAAATCAACAGTTTCTCAAAAGATCTTATGTAAAAATTTGTTTATAAAAAAATTATATTTTAAAATAAAATAAAATAAATACAATTAATTAATTTGCTCATGTCTTTAATAAATAAGCATACTTGTTAATCAGCCACGTAGCAGCTGTAGTCACAAGTTGAAGGACATGTGACGTATTTGTTCGCCATTTTTGTTTAAACTTTGAATTATTGCTCTGCTTGGGTGTGATTGCGGAGACCAATCTGTATTGAAAAGAAACGTATCTACTATTTGGGTTTTTGGCTTTTTTGCGAGTTTCCTGAGTACTCAACTAGTATTTTTTTTTATTGAAATGAATCCCGAATAGTAAGTCTGCCAGTTTACTTTGTTCTGTCCATAATGAATCCTTGAGTTAAATTATACCGATTGGGATTATAGATTTACTTTATTGAGGCTTAGAGTGTGGTTTTGTGCTAGTTATACATTGGCAATTTTATAAGATTTAAAAAAAAACTTGTTGACGCGACGTGAAACTGTAACGTCGCTCTTTGTATTAGTGTTTGGATCGATTGGCTTTACGTTGCTAACGATTCCATATATTGTGTGGTACATTAATCCAGCCAGGGTTATGATTAAAGCAACAATCTTCTAGATTGACAATAGCTGTTGATATGGGTTTCATGACTTTTTTCTACTATTTGTTGTTTTCAGTGATTATCTGTTCAAGCTTCTTCTCATTGGTGATTCGGGGGTGGGAAAATCTTGCTTATTACTTAGATTTGCAGTTAGTAATATATACCTTCCTTCATCCTAATTGGGTTTGAATTCTATGTTTGGCAAATTGTTAACCAGGATGACACCTACACAGAGAGCTACATTAGCACCATAGGAGTAGATTTTGTGAGTTTCTTCCATTAGAGGATTTATTTAGGCACACGATCATTGACTTTGACAATGAATCTTAACAGAAAATCAGGACTATTGAACTTGATGGAAAGACAATCAAGTTACAAATTGTGAGGGGGCATTATCTTATTTTATGGTGGCTTAATAATGTTATTAAAGAATCTGTTTGTAGTGGGATACAGCAGGTCAAGAAAGGTTTCGCACCATCACGTCCAGTTATTACAGAGGTGCCCACGGGATCATCATCGTTTATGATGTAACAGACCAGGTTGGACTATAATCATAATAATAACTTGCCAAAGCCATTTCAGAACCATACAATCAAAGTGCATTTAGCATAATTTAATACAGATCACATCATGATTTTTCAAACAATATCTCCAAAACCTTCAATGCTCAAAATGAGCATTATTGTTGTGTTATCAACTAATGTAATGTAACCATCTTTACTTTGTTCAAATGTAATATAGATTGTATTGAGAGAATTTCTTAACTATGCATATTTTATAGTTTAATAGAAGTAATTTAAAAAAAACATTAACTTGTGATTCTTTGCACAGGAATCATTCAACAACATAAAACAGTGGCTGCAAGAAATTGATCGTTATGCCAGTGAAAATGTCAATAAACTACTTGTGGGCAACAAAAGTGATCTTACCACAAAGAAAGTTGTTGATTTTACAACAGCAAAAGTTTGTGCACCTAAGATTTGTTTTGAATGTTATTAGCCTGAGATTCAAACCTTGATTTTGATACAGGAGTATGCAGACCAGTTACGCATACCCTTCCTGGAAACAAGTGCAAAGAGTGCCACAAATGTCGAGCAGGCATTTG
This sequence comes from Whitmania pigra, assembly GCA_021613335.1. Taxonomy (NCBI): domain Eukaryota; kingdom Metazoa; phylum Annelida; class Clitellata; order Hirudinida; family Haemopidae; genus Whitmania; species Whitmania pigra. Next base: position 5,551,560 of record JAJTWR010000266.1, on the reverse strand, counting down.
TTACTATGGCGGCAGAAATCAAGAGCAGGATGGGCCCCTCAGGACCAGCATCAGATAAGCCTAACTTGAAAATAACAAGCAGTACACCAGTCAAATCAAGTTCTGGAGGTTGCTGCTGAATTTGATCTGAAATTTGGAAGTGGAGGAGACCTATGTTAATTGGACATTTGTATGAAATTTCAATTATATTTCTTTCCTGTGGTCTTCACGTTTTGGATCATCATTCCATAAATAACATGACTCGGCGTGAGAATGGGACATCGACTATTCCTCATAAATTCTTTGTAATCATGCACCTTCACTTTGTTCATTTAATGGCTAGGAAGCATTGTAAGTCCTCACAATATGATTTGAATCACTATTTGTAAGATTTTAGCACAAGCAGATTTATTTGATGTTTTGTTTGCTAATCAACTCAAATTCTGTTAACTCCCAACATTTCTATTTGGTTCACATTTATTTTTCCATCATTATGAGGTTACTAATAATAATGATAATGTTGTTGTGGTAGTTAAACAAATTTTAATTTTCTGGGAACCTTTACAAAACGTGATCTGTGTTTCTAATTGGAGACATAATTATTGCAATTGTTAATTCTTGACTGACAGATTAGTTTGCTTGGCTTCATCACCCACAACAATTCTGATATAGATTGTGTCATTCTTTAAATATGCTTCGTTGGGATTCTCGAGGACTGAGTGGCGAACAAAGAGTGGACATCCAATGGCAATGTTTGCCACATCCTTTGGTTTCTGGAAGCTTGGGCCTCTGTCTGAGTCAAAAGAATAGACTATATCCTTTGTTGTGTTGCTTTGATTGACAAGGGTGAAGGAGACTTTCTTTGAGAATGGCCATTGGAGAATGTTATCATAATCTCCTTTCAGCAAAACAAAGAAAAGTGAAGTGTGGTCACCCCGTCCTGATCCATCCCCGTTTAAATACAGACGACATGACATCTGAAAATTATGGTAGTTCATGCATTAGAAAATCCGCACATTAAAATGGAGTTTTTGTTCACCTTGTAGCCATACCGGGATGTAAAAAATATCGGGCTTGTATATGGTCTACGATCCATTGCATTTTTCTTGGAATGGTAATTCTCCACTTTCCAAATGAGGATGCCGTTGTAACTTGTGTTTTCCATTTCTTTTATTTTGGAGTCCATGTCTGCAAGACTAACATCATGCTTTGCTAGGGTTCTGTCGTGTTCTATGAGCGCATTTCTTGTTTCTTCTGCATTATTTTGGACAATTGTGAGAAACAAGGACACATTACTTTTTAATATTTTAAATTTATATGCTAAAGTTCTGCCAATGATCCTTTAGCCTGGTATGAAGATTGGGGGAATTAGATCTATTATAACAGCTCAAACTAAATAATTTTTCTTTGATTATCAATCAAGTTTGGCTATATTTGAATGAGTGTTATTACCTATAAATGCCTTGGCAAATACATAACCTTGTAAAATAAATGGGGTTTTGTCGTGAATATTCTCCAGCTGTGCAAATGGTTTTTCCAAATAAGTGATTGTATCCTGCAAGCAAAGCCTCTAAAATGAAGCAGCTTTTATTATTTAATTGAGTAATTAATGAAGTGATGAAGTATTGTGGCAACCTTTTGTTGTATTTTCATTATTTCAAGTTTTTCAATTATGTCGGACAGTTCTGCATACTCTTCCTCCATATGCTTTCGTTGTTGTTCCAATTCATCAGCTTGTTCATTCAGAAGCTGAATTTGAGCATGTGAAAAGCTAATTTGGCTATATTTATATTTATTATTATATTTATACCTTTACAAAGCTCTGGGAATATAATCAGGAACTGTAATATTAAATACTCATGAACCAGAATTCTATTTTTATTCTAATTTGTTAGCTATGTACACCTATTTAGTCTAAAAGCCCAGTGAAGTATTGACACTTTTGCAAAACTTGAACCTGGGAAAGAGTGGGATATGTTTTAAAAGCATCTTTTTTAAGAAATAGATATCACTTAATTAGAATAGATTCTAGTAGAGCATCCATTAGCCAAGCTAATTGAGGTTTATGGTAATGAAAATAATTGTTCGGATAATAAAGCACCAAAGTGAAAATTGAGAATTCTAATGACATGATTTCGCTAGTCAATTTGTACCAAGTGCAACACAAAATAATCCGGACTGGTATTTTTCTGCAATTTACACAAGGCATGCAGGTTGGCCGAATGGGTTACGTGTCTACATATGGCAACAGTTGTAATGTGTCATGTTCAAAACCTAAGTCAGAGTGAATTCTGAATATTTGACAAACACTTTGATGTTGTTTTCTCATAAAATGACTTTTTTCATCGTTACTTAGAACTTGAATGTCATTTTGTAATCGCATCACATCATCTGCTCTATTGAAAAATCAATTCAGGCATTATCTAAAATGTTTCCTCACTTTTTTTCTCAAGTATTCTGCAGCTTATCCTAAGCACTTTTACATGTATTTCCCAAACATCAACTATATAACATATAAGAATGATTTTTCATTCAAAGTTTTGTATATCTGAACCCATTTGGATCATGATTGATGGATAAGAAGACTATATAAATGGTTTATACAAAAATATATCTAATGTGGCACATGGCACTACATAAATTAACAACACTTAAAGAAGAAATAAGCATTATTAGCTTTATTTATCTCAAAATAAAATGACATCAAAATTTAAAAATAGTTACCACCTTTAGGCATTCTTCTAAGTGGAAATTCTCTTTCTCCAAAATGTCAAATCTTTGCAGTATGATGTCAATGTGTGCCACAATGTCATGCTCATGGAAACTCAAATCACTATCCCGTTCAAACTAACAAACAGGATTAATTTAATGCAATTGTTTCAGCTAAACTATTTAATGCTTTTTTAAATTACATATATAGATGTGATATTAGCCATTAACAAAAATTGGCATGACTTCAAAATTCCAATAGTTTAAAGCTGACAGAAATATAGAGCTTGTCATTGGAACAATGTAAAAATCTTAAAATTTGTCAAGTTATCTAAAAAAAACTGTTATATATATTTGCTCAAAGTTTTGGTTATTTTATGCATGTTTTAACACTTAATTTTATAGCAAAATGTTTGCATAGTAAAATTTGATGTTATTTAGAGAAACTTCAAAGATTAGGGAAGATGTCACGTTTTCTCGAGAATCGAACTCAACTCAGGTAGAATATAATCAGAAGACTGTATTCACAACCTCCTTCAACAATATGTCGATAGAACAAACAAAAATCGCCAAATATACAGGAAATAATATAGGAGAAGCTTAGCTCCATTGCCAACCCACGTGGCACTCAGTCCATAGACTCTTTCATAGCAACCCACAGCAGCGCTAATCTAATGTCGAGTGCCAGTCTCTCTTCATTTCAAAAATTGCCAACATTCATCAGTCGATCGCCTTGTCTTCATCGCCCATGTCTGCCTTTCTCAACACTCCCACCTGTCTTGTCAATAGATGTCCTGGAGGCCATTCAGGCATTGCCCAACAAAACATCTCCTCTTGATCCTCTCCTCACATCTCTTCTCAAAAAATACTCTTCTATCCTAACTCCCATCCTCTCCAAACTTGCTAACCTCTATTGTAGCACTGGTGTCTTCCCTTCCATCTACACTGCACTCAAAGTCCTCCCCTTCTAAAAAAGCCAAGCCTTGAACCTAGCTCCCTTCCAATTACCAATCTCCGACCTTATCAATCTTTGTTGCCGCCTAGCCATGCCATTTCCTGGCTTAAGCAAGTCTAATTACAAAAACTAATTACCAGTGACATAACTAAAATTTTAGAGGTATCTTAGATACAAAGATTTTGATCATGATTGATATATTTAAAATAAGATGTTATTAAAGTAATTTTGAAAGTATTAACAAGTAAAATAACTATTTAAAAAATTAATTAAAAAATAAATATATATAAAAAATTAAAAAAAAAAACAATATACAAAAAGACAACTAAAAATACTTCAAAATAAATTCAAGCCCAAAATTACTACTCACATGCTCCTGGCATCCAATGGATAAGAATTTACAATGTCGATTACAAATTCCCTGGATAATCAAGAACATTTAGTAAGAAACTAATTAAAAAGGTAAGAATAATAGTTCCCTAGCAAATATTAAAGAATAATATTTTCAACACATATTATTGATTTACTAGTTACTAAAGTAACAGAAACTTCCAAAAAAGGAAATATCTATAATAAACCTCAGTACTGGATTGGCAATTATTCAGTTGATTTGAAAGATGAAATTCCCTTAGATGATCCTTTAAAATAATTGTCAATTTATACACTTAAAAATTTCTGGTGAATTTTTAACTCTGGAAAGAGGATAGAAAGTTTGTTTTATGATTAATTTAATAATCTACCATAACTTTTGATAAGATTTAATAATTATCTATCATCTTCACACGACTTCAGATACAAGATGACTTTAAGTTATTAAACTATGCACATCATTAAAGATTAGATGTTGCTTAATCACCTAGAGTAAACTAAGAAATAAACAAAGAAAGAATATTTACTAAAAACTCTAAACAATTGCAATAATTTGTTCCACCCATTATTCCATCCAATTACATCCATTAAAAACTCAGGATAAGCAACATGTTAAAAATGACTCCTTTATTAAACATTTTCCATATATGAGTCGACCAATGGGAGCTTCCAACACGAGTCTCCTGGCAAATTGGCGAGAACAAGGCCAATATAAGTAGCATGGTCCATCTTCGGAGGTGGTTATCGTGCATTTTGTCGGTTGTTGAAGATGTTGGCTAATGCATCCAGGACTAGCTTGATACTGCCCATCAACCCCCGAGATTGGGAGAGGATCCAAGGGCCGAAACATTCAAAGAAGGTGTTTCCTATCTGAGGATTCCTACCAGAGCTTGGAAAGAGTTTCAGCTATTGCTTTCATCAAGATAGGCTCGATTAAATAAAATGGCCCTTTTCCTGTTGCAACATTTTTCAACTAGTCTTTCTATTGTTTTCGATTTTGAGGCAAAATCACTTATCAGACACCACAAACTTTGTAGTGAAACTTTATTAGTTGGGGTTGACTGGCCATAAATATATAGGGTGATTGGAATATCAACTACCTATTTTAATAGTTAATAATTTATTTCTTAACTATGCAAAGCATGAATAGGAGATGAAAGTGTATAGCATGGAGTTTTACTTAAATTGAATATTAAAATTATTATATTGACAGCGATGACATTATCAACAACAACATTACCGCAACCATCTTTCATCATCACCACCACCATCGGCATCACCGCCATGATCAACATCATCATCATTAACACCCAAAATTTCATTATCAAATTTCAACTTCAGTCAAATCATAACTCAATCATGACTCAGAACATTTCCCAATCACCTGTACATATTTATTTACAAATGGAAAATGATGATGATATTACTTTTTAATATTTATTTAAATGGCCATTAATCATGACATAATTTGAGGGTAACCATTTATATACTGCCACTTTGGAAGAATACTCACATCAATACAAACATGACAAATTCAATTCCCTTACCAATATATGTAGGATTGCATCTTGCATACCAAATATATGAACATAAAATGTTTTATATGTTAAATGAAATGTTTGCCATAAGGTTCATCCATAAAAGACTTCCAGAAATGGGGGAAGGGGCCCTTCAAAAGTGGACAGATGCTTTTGCGGAATACGCACTTTAAACAAAATTAGCCGATTTATATATTCTGCAACTTTTTTTAATGATTTTATTTCCATTATTTCAATATTCTTATATTTATATTTAGGAAAATTTTTCAAAAGCTTTGGAACTAGTTCAAGAAAGACATACCTCATATTAAGGCAAACATTTTCATCACAATCTATAATGGATAGAACTAAATCAATCACCAACAAGCAAGGAAATTTATTACTGGTTACAAATTTTACAGATCAGCTACAATCAGCTTTTTCATTGCAACAACACAATTGCTTATTTTTTAAATAAATTCATAGGAAATATTCTTGTGCAAAAATATGGTTGTTCACAGAATAGGGAGGGGGGGTGCACAAAAAGCATATAAGGGGGAAGGAGGACAAAAATTGGCAAATTTGTGTGGATGTCTTTTATGGACGGCCCCATGCCAAAATTCATATTATGCAAACCTGAAGATGAGAATAGGAAAAGACTTTATCACATCCAGATAATTTATAAGGGCAATAAACCTTAATATTTTTCATATCCTTCTCAATTGACTTGTCTGTGAAAATCTAATCAGAATAAGTACACTATTAAATTATTATTATTAGTAGTACAATATTAAAATACAATGAAATTATTACTAATGTTATTTTATTCTCATTTAATAAGATCTGACAAGAAAAAAAATCACAAATCATTGTTTGAGCTATTCAAAAGTTAGGAATTTGAAAGCATGAATGATATATTCCAAGGGTAAATCACCTTTTAAATTAAATTTTTAAAATTTTATTTTTAAGTCTGTTTTTATATTATATTTACTTTTTGTGAATATTTTTACTGCCTTTTAAGTAGGCAAAATCTCACCATATTTATTGGTGAATCTTCACAATTTTCAATAGGTTTAGCAGGACACAAAACAATTACAGAATGTGAAGAATTGCGTATAATTTGTTCCAAACATGGTCTGCATATTCTGTGGCCACACAAAAGTTGTCTTGGATGTAAAAGCCCTTTGCAACACTTAATACACAAATACTGTGATTCCTTGTCCACTATATCGGGATGAATTGTAATATCATCTGCTATGCTCCACATTTTTTAATATATAGAATCCAGAACCACAACTGAATAAAAGTTACACGAATGTTTGAAAAATAAAAAAAAAGTATTACAAGTCAGTAAAGTTTATTTAAAAAAGCTCTAAAAATTGGGAACCATACATTAGTATTAATGAAACATCCACAACATAATATGCTCTAACCCTCCGACCGCCTATCAAATGATTAAAAGTAAATTTCAACACGCAAATATTATTATAAAAAGATGTTATTTTTGTGAAATATTATTGTTGAAAATTATTGAACCAAACAAAACAAAAGCTTATTTAATAAACAACTAAAGTAAAACTGTCTACTCCAAGTAAACAAAAAACCTAAACTTTTTTTTCCGCCAGCACACACATAATACAGTGGCGTAGCAACTGTTCTTGACGCCCCCCCTCCTTTTGACCGTTAATAATCTTATTTTTAAATTTTATTTTTAGTTGTTGAATATCCGATTCAAATTAAAAAATAATTCGTGTGACAGAAACTACTTGTCAATCAGTAAACCTTCAAAATTTAGAAAAGCTATCAAATACTTATTTTCATGGAACTACAATCAAATTAAAAATTAAAGCAAGCTTTCCGCGCATTTCTTTCCGCAAAGATTTATTAATGATAGTCTAAGAATTCAGTCCATCGGCAAATTCCCTCTCTATAGAGAGGATTGCCAAGTCTGTAAGCTTTGTCTGGCTTGTCGATGATTGAAGGCAGTGGCGCCGAGAGCCAACAAGGACCCCAGGGCAGGACATCATTGCGGGCCCTTTGTCAAAATACAGTCAATTCCGGGTATAGTCGAGTCGGTTACAGCAGAGGCGTAGCTAAGGGGGGTACATATGTCCCCGGGCGCTAAGATACAGAGGCGCCAAAATGAGGCTTAATGCATCAATGGGACAGGATCGTCTCAGTAATCTTGCTCTTCTTAGTATAGACAGAGAAACGCTTGAGAAAACAGACTTTGATGACGTTATTGATTAGCTTGCAATTGTTAAATCAAAAAAATAAATCTATTTTAGACAGTATTAGACTACTATGCATGTAAATCATCTTAGACTGTGACTGATTGGGTGAAGCATGCGCTACTATTTGTAGTTCGTTTTTTCACTTTTAAATGGATGCCTTGTGCCATTAAAATTTTTATTTCAATTTCAAGTGTAGTGTAATGCAGTAAGATTAAATATATAGACATGGAAAAGGGCGCCAATTCTATAGTTTGCCCCCGGGCGCAAAATACCCAGGCTAGGCCTCTGGGTTACAGTCAAGTTTCGGAAACAGTCAAGCTGATCTCTTGCACCGTGTAAACCATACGTAGCTTACTATTTTCGATTATAGTAAACATTCGGTTATAGTCAAGTCAACAGCCTACAGTTTTGGACGTGACTATATCCGGAATTGACTGTATTTAGAAATTTTGTCGCTATAATAAAACCTGTAAATCGAGGTAAATGTTACTATCAAGGTTCAACATTCGTGCATACACGGTACTAAATTAAATTATAGAAATGACTTTTGCAATTGTAAACGCTCTTCGTCATCTAATTTGAATTTATTTGTTTTACAGTTAATCAAAATGAAAGTAGTAATTTTTGGTGGTCAAACACGCAGCGAGTCGCTTTAAATTAGCCAACTCTAATCATCGGTGATCCTATTTTTTGTGAGTTTTTCATTTCATCATAATTGTGTCCTTACCTGCAACGACCGTTACACCACACAGCCTTAGTCAAAGATAACCAGCCACATGCTACGTGTACAGATTTGTGTGCACTAAACAAACTGGTGTTTCGATGGAAAGCTACACAAGTTCTTAAAAACGATGTAATTATGTGGAACCGACTTTTACGACATGCAAGAGAGATGGCTACAACAAAACTTTGCGGGCTTTTCTGCGTACAGACAGTTCAATTATACTGTTGTAGTCAATCGTTCTTGCAAGTCGACCTTCCACTGTCGGCATTCCAAGGCTGGTCAGGCGTTCTTGACACATTGTCGATCTCAGAACATTTTTAACTCGGGCCAAGGTGATGAAAGATCGTTCTGCTTGAGCAACGGTAACCGGAAGCGTGCAGAAGATACGTATCATAATGACAACGTTTGGAAACAGTTTATCGATTTTCAAAGCGTGTAGACGGTTCAGCATGGCGACAGACTCATTCAACAGCATATCGACTGAATTTCTAAGAGGCCGACTGCATCCATGGAATTCCCACCAATTTCCCTTCTAGAGTAAGTGATGCATCAACTTCTACGGGCACAGCCCTGTCGTGTGGAGACGCAACAATAAACGCTTCGCTCAACACGCGCCGACTTTTCGACTGCATCAGTTATATGAGAAAATTTCATGAACGGTTAGGTTTGTAACCTAACATGTGGTACAGAAATGACGTCCAATGCGATTATGTAAATTGCAAGAAGGCGTTATAAAATGGTTGACTCGAAGTGGATTTTTCCTAGTTACGACGCCATTATTAAATGACACAATAACATAGTTGTTTTTATTTATTATAGCAATGGATTTGCTCTTTCAATATCGTGATAGTTTGACAAATTAAATATGCAAGATTATTACATCCTTTAGACCAAAAATCAACTTTAGCAGTAATCTAGTGTGTATAACTCCACTATAGAAATAGAAATAGAAGTGATGGTAAATCAAACCTTTCCTGCTAGGGAACAACACAAATCAAATCTGTAATGGTCCGTTTCGCCTAAAATGGTGTGGGCGTCCTACACCATCTTACCCTAGCGTCTCACATCAGAATACAGAGTTTATACACCCTACGTGAAATGGACTGTTCGTTCGGCAGTATATAAAAGTATTTTACAGTATGTAAAACTATGGGACTATTAAGACATTATGTTCTGTCGCCTACGGTAAACGAAGAGACGTGACATAAAATTGACATGATCGGACCGGCCGGGCCCCCTGGCAGTGACCCCACCTGCCCCCCTCTCTCGGCGTTACTGCAGACTGGGCTGGGCATTCCATGAGGAAATGCTGCACACTTTCGTCTTCCTAAGGGCACTTTTCACATCTTTCGTCTGGGTGCCGTTTCATGAGAAACAAGTGCTGATTCAGAGCACACTTTCCAACTCGGAGTCTGGAGATAAGAACCTCTTTCCTCCTTGAGACACATTGGAACTTGCTCTTCGTCGACACTTGTTTCTCTATTTTCTTATAATGTTGGCTTCGCGGGTCCTCGTCTCATCTGGTTTGCCACTGTTGGAAGATGTTGCGGGCCACGGACCTTTTGACATCCTTGATAGACGCCGGAATCCGGTAGTCTATCTGATTCCTTGCAGTGGCTGCCTTTGCCAGGGCATCGGCCTTCTCATTGCCAGGGATTCCAACGTGGGCAGGGACCCAGACGAGAGTGACTTTTCTGCCGCTCCCCTGGATTTCTGAAATTAAAAACTGAACATTTTTAATATGAGGAGCATAACTGTTGCCATCCTTTAGTGCCTATAGGGCACTAAGCGAGTCACTTAGGACGACAATGTCGAAGGACTCCTCCTGATATGAGTCCTTGACATGTAGTAAATATCGCTCGATGGCTGCCAGTTCGATGGAACTAATGCAGCTGTGACTCGACGTCCTGAGACTGATGTTTACTTCCTTCATTGGGATGTAAATCCCTTTTTCCGGCCTTGTTGTCCTCGGTCTTGGAGGCGTCCGTGTAGCAGAGGAGGCTGCCATGGAGATCCTCTATCTTCTTCCTTGCCACCAGCATCCGCAGAGGGTTGTCGGCTTCGAAGGAGAGGTTCGAGGAGTCGATCGTCGGTTTACTCAGTCTCCAAGGAGGGCATCTGAGAGGTACCTCCCTGATGTCTTCCAGGAGGTCTGCTGGAATGACGGACTCGACTTTCTTGTGCGGGGGCTCCTCGCCTCTTATCCTCATCCTGCAGTGGAACCTCGCTTCGACTTGGGACCTTGGCTCTGAAATAAAATATTTATTTTTTACAGGCTCATTATTTGTAGCGAACGACCTGGGCTTATTAATATTCATGTTTTAGCTAATTTAGGTGCTTTTATTGGACAGATGTTTTCCGAAAGTAGGTCACACACATCGTTTTAACTTCATAAAATATAAATTTGGTTAAAGTGACCTTTGCTTTAATTAATTTTAATAAAAAATTTGACATTAATTTTTGACCCATACTGTTCCCGAAAGCTGTATGTAACAATGTAGGCCAGTGAGCCTCAAATTTGGTTATGCTCTCCACATTTCAGAAAAGGCCAACCCCTTATATACATTAATTTAAGTCATGAAATATTTCTATGATTGATTTATGTTTTCTGGCCTTATTTTTATGTTTATTAAATTAATAAACAAAAACACCTATCGCTAACAATTTTAGATACACATACCTTTAAGCTAGCACCCCTAAACCAACCATTCTGACGTAATGGCAACATAGTTGAAGTTAGAAGAATTATATACTTAATTTCAATTGCGAAGTTTCAATTTATAATATTTGGAAACTACATTTCAAATGATTTTTTGTGTCATGAGGGTGTCTGGAAGGCCAGGGTCATCTGAAAGCATTTTCCAAGAGAGAGAAAACCGTCGACCACCTTTTTTTTTTCTAACCAAATTTAGATCCTGTCATTCTTCTTTGAGTTCAATGCCCACAGAGGAACAAAAAGCAGTAGCCAGTTCTACATAAGTCATAGTTTCTGATTTTTTGGGGATCAAGAACAGGAAGATGTGGAAGAAATCCTGTAACCAAAAAGATTTCTTCTGTCGTATTTTTTCTATTTCGACGTATTAAAATGCCAATAAGCCGTATTTACTACAAATTTTTTTTTCACCGTATTTTAGTTCGCCGAAACCGAACTTGAACTTAGAAACTCCTACCGCGGAGCTAACCGACAGTGAATCATCAGAGGAGTGCCCCCGTCATCAAACGTTTCGACCCAAACTCCTGACGTTCTCGAGGGGTGGGCCACACACCCTACCTATTCAACTCCATCGTAACGCACCGCACGTTATATGGTGATCGATGAAATTCACGACGACCTTTGCGCATCGATCCCATATAATGCAAACTGAGCGTTATAATTTCTTTGAAGCGGCCGCCGTCACTTAGAAATATACGCTCACCGGACGCGCGCATATATTGCCTCAAACGCTCAATCGCGTTTTTACGTCATTTGCGAATGCGCGCGTCAACATCTCAACAACCAAACCGCGATCACTATTCTTAGCAACGCTTACGGCCTCTCATCTCCCAAATCCAACACGATGATGCCTCTGCAGCCTCCGACATTTTTATCATAGCCCTAGTTCTTTCCCGGCTCGATAAACCTATTTGAGTGAGGAACGTGTAGGCTGACTTACCAACTAAACCTCTCGCCCCAACTTCAATGGGCATTAGCGTTACCCGAAACCCGCTCACCTCTAGATCTTTCGCTAGCTCAGAGTATTTCTCTTCTTTCAGCACATTACTTGCTTCGATCCTATCTTCCCACGGGACAGTCAACTCTATCAAAATGAGAGCGCCTGACGACGACGAAGCGAGAACAACATCCGGCCTCCTGCCGCTATCCCTAAGCAGCTGGGGATAGTGTCTCAAACCTTCCAGGTCGGCTGCGACAGTCCAATCATTAGCTTCTGCAAGAATGTCTCTCCTCGGAGGGAGTCTATTTTTCTTGCAGGGTAGTGAAAAGCTATCTCGCAAGAAGTATAAGAAGTATCTCGCTGCAATGCTATCTTGCGAGAATTTGCTTTAGCTACCGCCGTTTTGCTTCTACCACTTCCTTTAGGACCTTATTGTGTCGCCACGTGTACCGACCATTGTCGAGGGCATATGCGCAACTTGAGAGCACATGATGAAGTGTCTCGAAGCCGCCGCAGAGCTCACATTTACAGTCTTCCGTCAAACCCCATATTCGCAAATTGTCCTTAGAAGGAAGTTCGTCATAAATCGATCTTATCAGAAAGGCCAGACGATATGGAGACATTCTCCATATCTCGTTCCAACCGATGTAACGCTGAACCACGTCTTCATCGCGGTCCATCGAACTGTTGTGCCTGCTGCACTGCCTTAATGACTCGATCTTTTTCCAAATCCCTCCTCCTCTCCTGAATAATAAGCCTTGCCCTAACCGCAGGGCAAGACTCAGACCATTTTGCGAAGTGGTTCCACCCAACAGCCTGACGACCCGACTGAATAGGACCTCGCACTTCTTTGAACGTCAGTTCCGCAACTGACTTATCGATTTCATCCTGTGCTGAGAACTTCCTTTTAGTTCTTAACAGTGGTCTAACTTCGCGGATCCTGATGTCCGCAAAGTTATTCAACATCCACTGCGTTCTTATTTTAAAGATCTCATACTCTTCCACCAGGGAACGAAGAGTTAACCTTAACTTCGAGCTCTTACTGTAGAGAGCAACAGATGACATCCCTGGAGGTAGCCCAAGCCACGATCTGATGTATCTGCTAACTTTCCTCTCTAATCCTTCGACTGTGGGCAAACCGATCTCATAGATCGTCAATGACCACAGCAGCCTTGGGAGAAGCACAAACTGGAACAACCACACTTTAAACCTCCCTGCAACGGTGCCTCTCCGATTGCCTTCAAACCCACAACAGCCTGTTCGACAGTGCAACTCTCTTGGCTCCTATTGTAACGTTTTCGTTTATTTCAATCTATAACTGTCTAAACACAATGACAATGACAGCTAATCAAAACAGTCCAGATGGCCACGACATAGACAAGCGCAACAAAAGATCTCTAATCGAACTAAAATATAAAAATAGACATATGTCACACCTATCGTTCAGCGAATCATTAAACACTCGGCCTAGGCTCTTAACCGGTTCCTCGGAAACTGTAGGAACCCGTTGACCCGCTACAACAAACGAGATGTCGCTGCAGACTTTCCCTTTAACAAGGGCAAGACTTCTCGACTACCCAGGTTTAGAAGCCATTCGACACCACCTAAGAAGGCCATTGAATTTGTTCAACTGAACTGCCGGTCTTCTATTCATTACTAGGGTGGTGTCATCCATAATTTGACGGGCACGTAAATGTCTGCTGCGGAAGACAAGTGTAACGATCTTAACTGATTTTCCTCAAAGTCCTGTAATAGTCGTTATTGAGCATTTACCATTCTGACAATTTCAATTTTAAAAATTACTTTTAAAATATTTTATAAAAATAATTTTAACGGCTATGTAAAACTTCAGATTTTAACTTTTCAGCAATATTCGTTAAATTTTCTATTTGATGTACATCGCTATTTACATTTTTAATAAACAAGTTGCTCGCGAATTAGGGTTTCGTGCTCTGCTGGGGAATTGGCTGTTTCTATTTAAGGGATCACTTTAAAAAATTCATTTTTTGTTGTACGGTCGTGCTTAAAGGAGCTGTCAGTTTCGCAAAAGGATTTCTTTGTGTGAGATGGCTGACAATGGATTTCCAGAGGTTCCTAGTAATGCACTTTGTCCTGAGTGCATCAAAAATAGTATTTGTTCTGAGTTGACAAGTTATTCAATTGACATGGAGCTGAAGGTACTTCTCTGCCCAAAGGACGATGTTAGTTTTTCTAGTTCTTCTCTATTTTTAAGATATATTGCTTTATTGAGCATGAAAACGGGGTTGTTAAGGGGAAACTGCTTTGAAGTTTTAGTTTCGTGATTGCAAATATTAGGTAACATTCTGAAATTAACGTTAAAGTTAATTAATCAAATTAACATATTTAGTGTACCTACCCCCTTGGCTCTGGGGCCATGGATGAATTTTTTGTAAAATATCCAGGAGAAACTAAAGTACAGGAAAACACTTTGCTCAAGCCGGGCGACCTAGAAGTATCTAATGAGACATCGATTCAGACATTGACAACAGTGAAGGAAAGTGAACCAAAATTAGATGTCAACGTGCCAATAACTTTTTATCAAAATGAGGTGAAGAAGCAGCCATATTTTGTTAAGAATAATCGAAGCCATGTCCAAGGCAAAAGATATAACCATCTGCTATTTTGAATGGCAATTGCTTTTTTCATTTACTTCATCGAACAACCAATAGGCTTATCTCAAATCTCACAAATAAGTACTTTTTTACTATAAAGTTTTATTACAGAGATTAAATATATTTGAAATTGTTGGAGTTTGAAATTTGAACTCAGAGCCAGTTTGTGCAACAAATATTTCCTCTGATTTAAAGACAATTTAATTTAAAGTAGTAATATGCACAACTGTGGATCGTGAATTAATTTTTTGGTATTGTTGGCCAATTAGAGATGACTTTTGGATGCACTAACTCTTTCCTCTGATTTAAAGACAATTTAATTTAAAGTAGTAAAATGCACAACTGTGGATCGTGAATTAATTTTTTGGTATTGTTGGCCAATTAGAGATGACTTTTGGATGCACTAACTCTATCCCTATCTAATAACCCTGGAAATCTCTATAACAAAGAGTCATTACCAATGACAAAAGTCATAAACAGCAAGTTGCTTTTATGCTACTTCTTCAGCCATCACTTGTTTTAATAAAATCCATCATGACATCAACAGCTCAAGGTAACAATGGAACAATGTTGATAGATTTCACACAAAAAAAGTTGTTGTCATAGTACAGCACAGTTCCAAAATATAAATTATGTGAAATAACAATCTTTAACTGTATCAGATTGCCTTAATACAGAACCTAGTGTATCACCCATAAAATTAAAGCAATTCCCCATGAAATGTTGACCAGGGAAATGCTCAAATATAATACTTAATATGTTTAATGCTATGGGCAGGAGGCATATCAGCTGACACAAACTTCAGTTACAGTTGCTAATCAGATCCTGTCCATTGTGTAATGGATTATGGGCCATGCAGTCAGTATATAATTAAAGATCAATTTTTCCTAATATTAAGTTAGTAGTATGCGGGCACACAATTGCATAATTAGTTACAGAAACTCTTGCAAGCGGCTATGATTTAAACTCCTGATGGAGTCACACCAAAGTGAAAGCTTCAACCACTTGGCCACTCACACACCCAGGCATGGATGAGATGAATTTGTAAATGGCAGATGCTAGGGGGGGGCCCTAAGTTCAATCTCAAACATGAAGCATGGCCATCATCAAAACAAAAATCTTTGAAGAGATAAAAATACAGGTGGTGATCCATTACAAGTATTTCATAAATCTGCTTTTTGGATCTCAGTGGCCATGTAACTTATTTCAACATCTATTGCCAGATTTACTCCATAAGAATCATTGACGATCCTATCTCAATTCAGATTTTTGCTAATGATTTCATTAGCTCAACGGATAATTGCTCAACAGAATGGAGCATAGCGCTCTGACCCATATTTATATCACAAACTTAAATTTAAACCACTTCACATCAGGATTAAATAAATATATGGATCCTTATCCCAGTAGCATTTTATTAAATAAAAATATAATGGATTATGTTTTAAGCAGTTATTGGATCCTTTTAACATTGGGGAGTGATTTCCTAATGCATATTTCATGATTTGGAATGCATTTTATAGGGTTTCCTTCGATGAGAATAGTCTCCAACTTGGGGCATTTTCCAAGAGGCAACAGATCTTCAACATTCCTAATATCTGCAATATTGTTGCTGGTTATACAAAATTTGAACATGACATGATTTAAACATTTACAAACCATTGTACGAGAGATCAATGATCACGAGTTCTTTAAGATATGCAATGCCAATGCAGTCTGAAATGTTGTTATGATGAAGAATGAGTACCTCGATACATTGCAAGAAGTGAGTGTCATCTAAGGAGGTCAGATTATTGTCCGACAAATTCAAAGACTTCGTTAAGCAAAGTTTGTCGAGACAAGGGACAGACAATAATGACATTCCAGAGAGATTTATACATGTTGTAGATCCATCAAATTCTCTTAGTTTCTTATCTAACTCCAACTTGCTTACTTAACAAATTAATAAAAATCAGGTTATTTATAACCCAAATAATTTCAAAATATGAAATCAAACCAAGATCTCTGTAATAATTGATTCTAAATGGATCTAAAGCCATGAGTTTATTTAGACAATTTAAAGCCTCTTGGTAATAGTCACTTATGTCTAATAGCTTCATCAGTGACATCAAGGCCTGTAGAGTCCCTGAATGAAGAATGAAGCCTCTTTCAAATAAAAACATATGATTTATCAGCGTTAAAGCATACACTTATTATCAGGTTCCAGACTATGTAATTCCTTTAGCGAATCATATTGTTTCTTTAAAATTGTTTGAGTCAGAGGATGGACACATTCACTTAAAAGCATAAAGAACATTATTATTAATATGGAAAAGTTGGACTCTAATCAATTTAAGCAACTTAAAGTTCTCACTTCACCTCAGCAGCAGAGTAATAAAAACCCCCTTCCAATTTTTTTAAGGAAACAGGCCTGCATCCCGTATAGCCTAATGCGTCAATGTTCAACTCAATCGTGTTGTTTATTCTCAAGTCGGTTCCTTCAGCATTCAGTGCTGCAATCTGCATGAAAGTTATTATGGTTCAAACATGTCAGTGCAGCTCCATCACTTTGAACTCACCATCAATCTACAGCATTTCTTCCCATTAGCAGTTTCCCATTCAACTTTCATCTTCTCCCCATTGATTGCTATTTCAGAAGAGATGTCACTTGCCTAAATCATGAAATCAAAACCGAATTTAGATAAATTATCAAATTTAGCGTTTGTAGAATTATTAAACCGAATATTTAATACGTAAATAAAATCACTTGCTTGCAGAGATGAGGATAACATCAGCATCATTACATCTTTATGGTTTATATAAACTCCTTTGATGGAAACAAGCTTTCTCTCTGTGTATTGTTAATCTGTTATTAAAATCTAATATTTTTATTTTATAATTATATTATAATTTTGTTTTAATAAAGAGAAAGTATACTTAGCCAAATAACCCATTTTTCTTCTATAATTTCTTTTATAAAAATAAATCAGACTTCTCAGTCCATGTGTTACAATTAAATTTTCAATAAACATTCAAAATTAGAATACTCAATTTTAGAACTCAATAATTTGGATGGATGAATCTCATCCATCATTAAATATTGACATTTTAAGTTAAATGTTGTGAGAAGGCTTTACTTTCATTTAGAAGCCATCTGTGGTAAAACCATCCGCTCTGATCATTTGGATCAGTGAACATAGCATTTTCCACCAGAGATAATTCTTGAGTAAATCAGAATAAAAATAGTTAAAAATTACTTTTAGCTAAAACATGGGCAATTGTCCAGAAACTACCATAGGATAACACAGATTCCCCAATTTGATCTTCAGAGATTGAATGAAGCTCTGACAAAACCTTACTCCGATAATGCCACGAAGAAAAGTTTGAAAAATCAGCTGCAATTTTACAGGTTGTGAAATCTAACTCTGATTCCAAAGGCTCTCCAGATTTCTTCACAATGTATCTTCGGTAGTCCCAACAATGGACTGCAATAAATTTTATTTCAGAAACTTTTTAAATTAATCTTAACATACTTTGTTGACTAAGGACAACAAGAACACAAGGCATCTCTGATGCCACACACATGGCACCTTAAAAACTAACAATTATTATTAACATTAATTATTTATTAATATTAAATAATGTTTATTTAATTACAAGAAAACATCACATTTAACCAAGCCTAAAAACATGTGGGACTTAAAATCCATCAATAAATAAGTAGTCTTGAAATAATTCAAGGTCTTAGAAAATTTACAAATTTATCTGACGACAAAACTTGTTTGTACTGTTGAGAATTTCCAATTGAGCAAATGGCTCATTTATTTGAATGTTAGGAAACATTAGCTATATCAATTAAAAGTAAACTAAAAAATAATTAATAAATCCATTTAAAAATGATTATTTTGTCAGTGAGATATTAAAGCAAAGCTGAAAATATCAAACAATAAATGCATTGGTGAGTAGCAATTGGCCTTTTGGTTCTTAAAGAAATTAAATTTTAAATTAATAATTATTTGGTATAATTAAGGACATGACTTTCACTAAAGCTTACCAAAATGATAATTTGAGAAAAAGCTACTTACAGTTTCTGTCATCAATCTCCAAAAATTTAGAGCATAAGTCTAATTCAACTTTCCAATCAGGTAAAGTCATTGTGTTCATCACAAAGCACCTGTGTTGCCATGAGCCATATGACTTTGGATTTGACTTCAGGCATTCATTCAAAAAAATCAATTCTTTTTTAAGTAATTCTTCTGCTTTATCTGAACTGAAAGTGAAGAATCATCCAAATTGAGTTATAATAATTAAAAAAATTGAGTTCACCATACTCGTTGATCTTAATGTCGAGCAAAACTTCTTTTCTAATATTCCAAAATGTATATACGTCTGGATTTGCAATTAGAACTTCAGCTGTTTTCATAAGAAGTGGATTCTTCTCATTATTTCTCTACAAGTTCAGTTAATATGAATGTCGGTGCAAGTAAGTAAAACAAATATATAGCAACGCAATAACTCACCGACTGTAAGATATCGACACAAACTAACTGGAATTTTTTCAACTTCTTAGCCTTCTCAATAGCCTTTTCCTTAAGCTGCTCTTCCGATGACTTTACTTTCAGTCTTCCGTGCTGATTCAAAATATTATATTAAACATTATGTGCCTAGTTAAATTACGCCAAAACTTAATAAAAACTATAAAAACTAAGGTAAGCAATTGGATAAAATGTCACTAATTCACCATATTCGAAGGTTCCCCCAACAAACCCCAAATAATGTCAACAACCCCAGGAAAAACAATTTTAACCATCGATCTATGACATCTGATAAAATCATGTGGATTAAAGTATCCTTAAATGTAATTAAATGTATCCATGTCGCAGTAAAACTGCCTTAACTATCAAATTTGTATATAAATATTGAACAATATTGTTAATGATATAATTTTATTTTTATTAAACATATTTCAAACTTTTTAATCACTAAAAACAAATTAAATGTTATGCCCTAATTAATTATTTTGGAAATCAAGCATTTCAGAAAGACTTTTTTGAAAAAAGTCATCTTATACATCTTTGTAATAGAAACGTAATTAACTAATTTAAAATTAAATTTAACAAATATCAAAATGGCAATTATATGTGTTCAGCTTTTTAATTAAAGTTTATAAGGAATCTTTGGAAAGAACAGCCATATTGCAAGATATACGCTAAGCGAGAAAAGTAGCCGAGGAATCGAAAAGGTGGGTGTATTTTTATTTATTAGTAGTAGACTCTGCACGCATAAGATTACTTTTGCTATTGATAATCTGAAATGTGGTTTCGCGGCAATGATTCTATATATTTTCTTAGTCGCTTTTGAACTTTACGAATGCTATGGCTTTGTATGAATTCCATTGATATTTTAATAGGCAACTTAATAAATTCTTGTTGTTTTAATTATTTTAGAGGGTCGATCTGAATATAGTATACTAAGAATGAAGGTACGTTGATAATTCATATATTCATTGCTTGAAAAATGATTCATCATTTTATATATCAAATATAATATGCAGAGGGCAGCTACTTACTCTGATTCTGCAAGGAATGTGGAAAATAAGGTACATTTAGATTGTTTTCATTGCAATTGATGCGATATGTTGCTGAAGTCTATTTTCCTGTAGCGACTTAGAGTTGCAGAAGCTGATGGTCAATTTGATTCGGATGAAAAAATCCCTAGAAAAGTGTTACACCTTAGGGGTCTTGCAGATGAAATGGAAGCTTCTGATATTGTTCAGTATGTAATGCCCTTTGGCAAAATAAGGAACATGGTGTTTGCTAAGAAAAAGCATCAGGTAATTTTGTTATTTGTGAATTTTATTGTGAAAAGGTTAACATGAAAATTTTGATTGGTAGGCACTTCTTGAGCTGGAAGATCTTCAGGCAGCAAAGGCCATGGTTTCTTATTACAAAGACCGCCCTCCTAGGTTTGGGCGTAAAACAATATATATACAGTTCTCTAATTATGATGAGTTGGATAAAGATTTATCAACACAGGTTGAATACCAAACTTTTTATAATGTTGGAAATTTAATATTTAAAACTTTTTTTTATAAATAGCATGCTAATGTTATAAAGGCTGTCCAGGCAGCAAATAACTCCTTGGAAACACCTGGCAAGGTTACACCTGTATTGAGAGTATTTATTGAAAACAAGATACATCCTGTTACTCTTCACGCTCTGAAGCAGGTTTGTTCATTTAATACATTTTAAAAGTAAAATTCATAAATAAACATTCTTTGTAAACTTTGGTTACTACTTTAGATCTTTTCAAAGTTTGGAGATGTTCAGAAGATAGTTACTTTTACAAAAAATTGTAAGTACTTTACAAAAATTTAATGTTAATTTTGTTCTAGCACTAACATTTCTCTTTAGCTATTTGGCAAGCATTGATTCAAATGCCTGATGTGGTCGCTGCTCAAAGTGCTAAGGCGGTAAGATATGATCTTTTTGATTGTAATGTTTGATTATTAATATTTAAATTATTCTTATTTAGTTCCTGAATGGGAAGAATGTTTATGATGGTTGTTGTACTCTGAAAATAGAGTATTCAAGACAAGATTCTCTTAGTATTAGATATAACAATGACAAATCATTTGATTTTACAAATCCAAACCTTCCCCAAGGTCCAGAAAATGATCAAGATACTTCTTATGATCCAGAATCAGGTTTGCATTTAATGTTTTGGTGTTAGTAAATGATTTTAAAAACGCTATTGTTTAATCAAGGCGGAAGTGGTATTTTGGGAAATCCAATTCTTGAAGAAAGCATGAAAGCCCCAAGTCTGCTTGGGCCTGGAGGATTGGGACTTTTAGGAGCTGATGGTCAATTAGGCCTTGGAGGACTTGGAAATATAAACCCTATGGCAGCTGCTCAACTTCAGTTGACTTTAGCAAGAGAACTTTCTTCTCTTGAGGGCATTAGAGGAGGACCAGCAACTAACATACTTGAGAAACTGACTGGGTTGGCTGGTCTTGCTGGTCTAGGTTCATTACAATCGAATGCCATTGGATTCGGTGATTATGGACTAGGCGATTCATTGGTCGGTGGTGGAATTGGTTTGGGAGGTAGGTATGGCTTGGAAGATGATAGGCGGGCAGGAAGGGGCAGAGACATGTCTATGGAACGAGGAGATAGGAGAGGACAGGAGAGATCTGAAGCTCTTGATTTGATGAGGCTTCCAACTGGTGGTGGTGGTGGGAGAGTGATACTTGTTTCCAATCTTAATGAGCAGGTTAGAATTTGTTATATTAAATTTAAGCAATTGTGAGTATTTAATTTATCTAGTGCTAATCACTTATTATCGATTTAATTCTAATTTAAATTTTTATTTCTTTCCACCTCCTGGATTGGACTTTCATTCAACAAATGAACTGTTCCTGTGTTTTTGCCCGTGATGTTTCAACAACTTCTTTTCTCTGTTTTGTTTCTTCTTTAAATTTGTGGGAATTTCTGACTTTAGAAGATCAACACTGATGCCATCTTTGTACTGTTTGGTATGTCATTATTTTCTTATCTTTTCTTCCTTTATTCTTGGTCATCTAGTTAGAATTTGTTTATATCATAAATATCCAGAGAGTGTTGTAAGACACTCAGACATTTTAATTTAAAGGATGTTTAAGTTGCACCACATCTGCAACACAATTGATTAAGTTGAAGTCAGATTTTCATCAAGCAGGTGTGAGTCTTGAGGCTCCAACCAAATGTTCTTGATATTTCATCTCTGAGGTTTTTCTAGTCTGCTCTCAATTGAGCTTAGTGCAACTCAAGCCTTAGATCTTTTAGTCTTTCACTTTTATTTCTCTTGTTTGTTTTTGTGTTTAACATTGGCTCTTCTAAAAATTGATTTTGGTGAACAGGTGTCTATGGCAATGTCTTGAGAGTCAAAATTCTTTATAACAAGAAAGATTCTGCTCTTATTGAGTATGAGGAAGACTATCAAGCACACGATGGTTGTTTCAGTTAAATTATCTGTTTTATTTCCGGATGTTAAACAATTTTACATCACTTCTAGCTGTTGAAAATTTGAACCGTGTACGTTGGCATGACAAAACAATAAATGTTGTGCTATCAAAACATTCCTCAGTAAAAATGCCAAAGGATGGTTCTGAGGTTAGTGATAGTTATTGTATGTTGTTTTGTTTATTGTTAAACTTAAGTTAATTTGAATTATGCAGGAGCCTTGGTTGACCAAGGATTATTCAGGATCAAAGTTGCATCGTTTCAGAAAGTCCAACTCGAAGAACCATAGGCATATCTTTCCTCCTTCATCCACCCTGCACCTGTCTAACATACCGTTTGTGTTTTATTCTACCTGCTGCATTGATCCTTGTTCTTTATGTTCATAAAATTTGATTTTCAGACCTTCAACTACAGAACAGAATTTGACCGACTTGTTCAAGGAGTTTGGCAGAGTTGTTTCTTTTAAGTTCTCTCCGTTAGTAATTATTAATCTGTGTAATTACTAGTTATGGACTTGCTTGTGACTGTTGACATTGTTAACAGAAATGATAGGAAAATAGCATGGATAAAGATGGATTCCACGCAATCGGCTATAGAAGCATTGGTGGTTAGTCACAATTTGTCGATATTTTGCTGATATTGATGATGCAACAAGTTTTGATCACAGGGATTGCATGATTATGAACTTGCGAGGACCAGCCATCTGAGAGTTTCATTCACTGGATATACACTGTAAACGTTTATAGCCCAAAATATTTAAACATTGATTCTATGACTAAAATTGTTTGCTATTTGTTTTGGTCAGTGTTGTGCTGGGTGGTGTGCTATATATTTCACGCTGCTTTGAGACATTAAAAGTTAAAACCAAAATTTTGGATTTGATCCCAAGCACTGAATTTGTACAAGGGTCTGTGTTGTAAGGGCCATTGAAATTCATTGAGTCAGCGTCAAGAGTCGATGCACATGTTGGGGGTGCCTGCAGGTGGGACTAAGTTGAGATTTTTATAAACCCGAAATGCCATGCAAACTCTATTGCTGTCCGATCTAATTTAGTGCAAAAGTGCCCATCTGTCGAAAATATTTTCATGCGAGTGCGTGTATCATGTTTCAGCACGGACGGGCGTTTGCCCAATCAAAATGGCATTTGACGTACGCGTGCATCGGAACTAAATCCTAATTTGACTGTCAGTAAACTCGATATTTGAGGAGTTATAGATAAATTTTGATGTGTTTGCAACATTTATACTTTCTGGTAATCGAAATCAGTTAATCCTAATTGATGTCCACGGGATGCCGAAACCTCATACGACTTTTTTGTGTTTAGTCAGGGCGGCAACAGCCAATGATCATCATTGTCCATGGTGACATCCATTTGCTCGAATTCGCATCTTGAAATCAGAAACGAGCAAAAGCCCCAATAGAGCATTGTCATTAAAATATCTCCATGGCAGCATTACATTATCAAGGACGATGGGGAGCGACTACGCTTGCATATTTATTTACCAAATGCGAATGAATGCAGCTAATGTATTCCCTGCTTTGAATTTTCCAAACGATACCCGAAATATATGGATATTCGACTTTGTTGATTGAGAGAGTACTAAAATAATGCCTGCGCACCAATCGAAATGTAGATCCATCCCTACGAATGCTGTGGTAGTTTGATTGTAAACTTTTGTCAATACGTATATACACATGATCTCCTTAATTTAGTTACTCAGTTTTTGCTATTTTTCTGATAGCCTTTTTGACAAAAGCATGTTAAAAATAACCTCAAAAGCATTAAATCTGAGAAAAATTTATTTTTCTAAAATTTTATATTTTGATAAATTTATATTTATTCATCCAGGGGATTATTTTTTGGTAGGATCATACGTATAAGTTTTTGGAATAGCACCCATGCCTGCCTCTCTGAATCTGACTGATTCAGCCCGCATTCGCTCTTCAACAATCACAGTTGTCTTAGACTTTTTCCAACCTGAAAAAATAAACTTATGTAACTCAACACCTCAAGTATCTAAGTAACTGAGACATTGAGACATACTGTTTTTGATACTTTGGATAAGAGTGGTCTTTTCTGGAGGAGAATCAGGAACATGATATTTCAACAAAGGAATCTTTAACAATTTCCTGACCGAAACAGCCCTTAACAACAATGCTTGAATCAAAGAAACACCATTTGATGTGAGCCAGTAGAGCAGTAGACTCTGCAATTCAAATATTAAGTTAACAAGGTGTTTAGGCATATATCTTAGGAGCTCTAACTGATGGGAAGTTGACAGTAAAAGGAAACATGATGATTGGCAAGGCTCTCATGAACCATTTAGATTTTGTGGATGTGGAAGTTGGCCTTACTGCATCGATACCCACCTGCATAATGAAAATCTCTAAAATATAGAAAAGTCATGATGCATTCAAAATATTCATACCTCAATAGTGGCCAAAAATGTCATTGATGTTACAATAGGCAAAATAAAGAATGGATCAGAAGTTGTGAGATCCACAAACCACATTAATCCTCCATTAGCCATGCTTTCCACAGGAAGATTTGACATTTGCCTTAAGCCAGCAAAGACAGATAAAAATATTGGCAGCTGCAAAATAAACCATCAAAAACAAGTAAATGGCTCATTATTACTGAGGAATCTGAGTAAATGTATAAATATGTCACAAGTTAAAAGAAAAGAAATTATTAATTTCAGACATAATGCATTTTATAATAACATGACTTCAAATCTTGCAGTATGAGATCGGTGATCAACTGGATTCTGTAATTGCGCCTCGTGCGTGTTGGTGGATTGTTTTGTGTGCGCCCTTAGGCCGGTTTTGTGAGTGTAGCAGACTTTTACTTATAACAAATTAGATATATTTCTACTCGTCTCATTCCGAGCTTTCGAAATATACCACTTTTATTTACATTGGATCACGTTATCCAGACTTTCGTTGTATTTACATTTCTCTCGGCCAACGGCTTGCTGAACCTTAGCCTATTTCAAAAATTTCCGTGCCTTTACATCCCTTCGGGATTACATCGAGCACGTAAAATATTCGATAAATAAATGTAAAATGGATGTTAAAAATCTTGTGACTAAGAAACATTTCATTGACTTCTTTACTGCTCGTGAGACTGACTTTCTTTAAATCCAGACAATCTGATTTGGCTCCAAGCCTGATAACTTCAATTCTGCCTCTTCACACCAATCTCTACCAAGATTTCTGATGTGATAGATCAAGAACTAGCCTGTGGAATCCATCCTACAACATACTTGTCATCCTTGTTCTTGCAGCTTGACCATGCAATCTCAATGGGGAGAGGCTTATAAAGAAACATTCCTATTGTAGGTCCATCAGCATATTCAATTCTATCTTCCCCAAACATCATAAAATGGAAATGATGGATTAAAATGGAAACATGAATAATGCATCAAGGAAGATAATATACAATATTATTCCTCTAGGAAGATAGTTTATCTTCTGTCTGCAACAGGTCAACTGTGAAAGTCAAGTTTACTTTTGCAAGGGTGTCTAACACTCTAAGTGCAACATCATTTTATGTTTTAATTGCTCTTCATCACCCCCACAGAAAACATAGTTTACTGAGTTTCTATTTTGCTCATATTAAAAACTGTTGCTTCAACAACTTTTCGTACTTCTTGAAAGACCTAGTTGTCACACATTGGCAATTTCGAGTACATGGTATTTTGCATCAATTTAGACTCAGATTAGCATGAATAAATTAATATGTAGTGTTGATGTGGTAAGCTAAAAATCTAAACTGGGGATAAAAATTCAATGTAACCTGAGCCATGGGTAGCAAAAGATTTGCCAATGGCTTGACATCATTTTCCTTCATAAAATTTTGCAAATTCACAGCAGCTCTTGCAACTGGTCATAAATGTCAGCATTATATATCAACTGCAACAATTTTAAGCAAGTTATGAAAGTTCACCCTCTAGAGAGTTATTTGCTCTTTTTGCTTTTTCAACTTTAGCCTGCAACTTGTTCATTAGGGGGGCATTGTTATGAAAACGAGCAGAACGTCTCTGACTCATGACAGTGATAGGAAAGGTGGCTGCTCTTAACATTACAGTTCCTGTAAACACACAAACAAATTAAATTGTACAATATTTATCTCTTGCTTGCAACTATAATTCAATCACAATCTATTTTTATTAGCAGACATGCCCAATTTTGTTAATGATTTAAATATTATCAAGAGTTACAAACAGAATACTGAGATTGACTAGTATTTAGCTATAATGGCAAGAATACCCTCATATAGGTACAAACACATTTTAGAAGTGGATGCACTTTTTAGCACATCAATTTTGAGAAGTAGTGCATATTAAATACTCAAAGACACTGACCAACAACAATAGCTGCCCACCAGGGTATATCAAAGCCAACGTGCAAGCTTTCTAATCCATACTGTATGAGACCTGGAGGATACCAACTAGCAAGTCCCAGACTTGACAATGTTGGTTCACCTAAAGCATTTAATGTTTGAGATATTTCAGGAACTGAATCCACTATTTGCGGAGGAACGGGCGGAGTGGGTATGTAAGTAGATTTGTTTCGGGAGATCTTTAAAAAAGATTGGAATCATGTTCCAAAACAAAACCATTTCAGTAATTTCGATAACTTGCTAACTTACCGAAGTCACACACGGATGAAACAGATAACTGTTAATGGATGAATGCATACAAGTTTGTCTCGGCAATTGTCTAACGTATAATCCGTGAACACTTCTCGTAACGTTTCTAAAAACACCCTGCGTCCACAATGTTTTGTTATATCATACCAAGGTACAGAAAATCACTTCAATAAAATTGAATATTATATTTTTAACATCAGAAACGACCCACTTACAGCCATTATGAATATATTTTAAAGTCCCAAGGCCGGGTAGCAGGCTCCAGGTCGATATAATGAATCGAAACCCTAGATGTTAGTAATACTGTTTATTTATTGATAACTTAACTTATGCTTAACACGCCAAAATTACAGCATTACATTAAAAAAATTAAACATTTAACATTAAATTTTTTTTAATATTGTCAGATTTTATCTTACAATGAAACTAGGATGTCTCTTAGCCCTTGATGACTCATATAAAGGGAATAGCTACGATATTTAAATAACTACCGTCCTAATCACCTAGCTGTGCAACGGGCGTTAATAAAACAGTATTTAAACAACTTACCCTCTCCCCCCTAAATCCCCTTAGGTTCCTGGTTTCTGGTTTCAGTGAGTGTCCCCTGCCAAAGTATTCTGGAATCGCCACTGAGGCAGCTAGGCACAGTGGCCACGTGCCACTATGTCATACAAACCTAGTACTACTAGGCTAGTAGTCAAAAAAAATGGTTTTAAAAAGCTAGGGACAAAAAAATTTCCGAGTGCCTTGGCACTTCACTCGTTGCCCCATTTGTTTGATAGCCAGGGCCAAATTTACCTACGTGGAAGCCTCAGTGTAGTTGATTGGAGGTGATTCAGAAACAACTGATAAGCTAACAAAGTGGAAAGAGGATTTCTGCTTGATAGAGGCCCACCGTTTTTCTAACTGGTTGATGGGGCCCACAGTGTGCAGTGGCACATCTCGAAATTTCCTAAATCCGACATCTTTATTGGCGTAGTTAGGAAGGCGTGGAGGGCGATCACAGAGTGAATACCACTAAATTAATGATGTTGTTTAGTTTTTAATTCATGATCATTTTAAATTTATAACCAAATTTTAAGCTGGAATTGTTATTAGCATTTTATAATTGTTTACGGCTTATTTTCAGCCAACCATTTAGAAAGCTTCAAGATTGTGATTGGTTAGCTTCAGCCAGGGGCGCAACCAGCGAAAAATGCTGGGGGGGGCTCAAGTTTAGAAAAGCCCGACGCAGTCGAAAAATTTTTGAAACTGTTCAAATCAATACTACTAGTTTTAATTAATAAAGAATTAAAGATAGAACTGATTATTATTATAAATTTTTATTTATAAGTCTGCAGTCTTTTTTTGTATCTTTAATAATTTATTAATGAGCTTGACTATCTTCTGTTTCAAAGTTTCAAGCCAGTTAAAGCAACTGTAAAAAAAAACAGTTTAAAACAATTTTGAAATGTTGTAGTCTAAATTACATTTTGATGTGTTTGCAGTTACAAAATAATTTTTCGATCAGTCTGTGAAAATCTGTTCACCATTTTATTTACTGGAAGAAGTGCAGTAGTTGTATTGTTCACAGATATTCTCAATAAACTTTGCAAACGACAGGCAGACATAGTCGTCCCAAGATGACTTTTAATAAGGCGAAGTTTAGAAAAGGCCCTTTCTGCATCTGATGATGTAAATGTCTGAGTAAGAGCAACATCGAGTATATGCAACTCGGGCTGAATGCTTGTGGCACAGAAAAGATCTTGCAGTTCGATACATGCATTGGGATCAGACTGATCAGCACGTAAACTTGTCGATGTGAATTGGAGCTGTCTTTGCACAGTTTCAGCGTCTTTTCCACGAAGGTTGCAGAATTCCGAAAGCTCGGGAGTCATTGTGCCATTCTGCAAAGCATCAAGAGCAGCCAAGGCAAGGTTGTCAAAACGACATTATCTGATCATCAGATAACCAGCGAAAAATGCTGGGGGGGGGCTCAAGTTTAGACAAGGGACGAAAGCGAAAAATTTTTGAAACTGCTTAAATCAAAACTACCAATTATAATTAATAAAGAATTAAAAATAGAACAGATTATTATTATTATGAGTTTGACTATCTTCTGTCTACAGTATTATTTTGTATCTTTAATAATTTATTAATGAGTTTGACTATCTTCTGTCTCAAAGTTTCAAACCAGTTAAATCCCCTTACCCCCCCCCCCCACCAAAAAAAAACTCATCGGATTTGGAAAAATTGCAGGGTCTCTCCTATTAGGCCTGGGGGGGGCGCAAGCCCCCCCCTGCCCCCCCCTAGTTGCGCCACTGGCTTCAGCTTTAGTTCTAAGCTTGCGATGTCTCCAAATTATAAGTTTCGCCCTGGGCTTACGTTCGTATCTCTGCTGTCGAGAGGCAACGATATCCGCCGGACGACCGATTTCGACTTAGGAGGTTGTTAGTTGCCATAGCAGTTTGGCTATCATCGAATGCGTACGAGTGCGTCGTTAGGTCGGATAGATACTGATCAGTAGCGACGTTACGTAATATTATATTATGTTATGTTATGTTGTGTTGTGTTGTGTTGTGTTGTGTTGTGTTGTGTTGTGTTGTGTTGTATTGTATTGTATTGTATTGTATTGTATTGTATTGTATTGTATTGTATTGTATTGTATTGTATTGTATTGTATTGTATTGTATTGTATTGTATTGTATTGTATTGTATGTATTGTATTGTATTGTATTGTATTGTATTGTATTGTATTGTATTGTATTGTATTGTATTGTATTGTATTGTATTGTATTGTATTGTATTGTATTGTATTGTATTGTATTGTATTGTATTGTATTGTATTGTATGTATTGTATTGTATTGTATTGTATTGTATTGTATTGTTATTGTATTGTATTGTATTGTATTGTATTGTATTGTATTGTATTGTATTGTATTGTATTGTATTGTATTGTATTGTATTGTATTGTATTGTATTGTATTGTATTGTTGTATTGTATTGTATTGTATTGTATTGTATTGTATTGTATTGTATTGTATTGTATTGTATTGTATTGTATTGTATTGTATTGTATTGTATTGTATTGTATTGTATGTATTGTATTGTATTGTTATTGTATTGTATTGTATTGTATTGTATTGTATTGTATTGTATTGTATTGTCTTGTATTGTATTGTATTGTATTGTATTGTATTGTATTGTATTGTATTGTATTATATACAAATTCAAAAAGAATTAAAAGAATTAATTAAAGAAAGGGGCAGATTGAGGCCTTCAGACAAGCACAAATTTGAAAAAGCAAATCGAATAAAAAAAGGCAAATCGAATCGAATCAAAATCGCTGAGGCCAAAATCGAATCCAACAATGTTCAAATCGAATCGCAACCTTGCCTAAATCGCGATTTAAATTCGCCCATCACTGATATAAATATATATATGTCGTAGTACAGAATCCTCGGAAGCCAATTTGAACATAGGTAGCGATGATAAGGGGAGCAGCAGTGAAGAGCATACGTGGCCATATTTAATCACAATGTTCAGATTTGAATCAAAGGAAGCAAAATCATATAAGTTTGCAACTGTGCAAACAAAAAAAACTATGTATTCAGCATTAGAAGGTTCATCGTCAAACTTGAAGAAACATATGGAATGCATGCGTCCAGCACATTTTTAGAAATATATGCCCGTCCGTTTGCAGTTACTTTGAAATGTCCGCTCTTTAGAAACTAAAAAGCGTTATTTAGATAGCAAAACGATTTCGTGCCGAGCAAAGGTATCCGTTACTCTTAACTGTCTGCTCTTGAGGATTACGCTCTAAAGGATTGTTGCTGTATTTGTTTAGGTTGGTGCAAGACTTGCAAGCTTGGGAGCTACTATGAATTGAGAAGCTGATGATATCTAGGGGTAGAGAGTTCCAGGGTTTGATGATTCGATTGACGAAGAAATATAGTGAGTAGTGGAGCATTTTTCTTGGCGAAGACCACGTTTGTAAGATGATATGAAAACGGGGAGTTAAAAAATGGCGCAATGCGCAAAACCATCGATTGATTTGAGGGGTTACAGACGAATAGCAGTGCACGAGAGCAAATTAATTTTGATCACTAAATATTTATCATTGCATTTGACTAGGTGTGGCAGTAATATAGGCATGAATTATAAAATGCACATATGAATGCATTGGCTCCATCCCCTTCCCATCTCTGCATTCATATCGCGCCACAACATTTTAATGTCTTGCGACCAACCAGCCCCGTAGACCTGGGAGCCACCGAGTCGTCAGTCGCCAGCCGATTTGTAGCTAAGCCGAGCGAAGCTGGATAACACACCAGCCGCCTCTGAATTTTAAATCCTAAGTCGACCCTGATTTTACAACAAAGTCAAATTCGATTCTATTAATAATTTCATTATATCTGATTTATATTTATATCTGGTTTTTAATAATAATAATAATAATAATAATAATAATAATAATAATAATAATAATAATATAATAATAATAATAATAATAATAATAAATAATATAATAATAATAATAATAATAATAATAATAATAATAATAATAATAATAATAATAATAATAATAATAATAATAATAATAATAATAATAATAATAATAATAATAATAATAATAATAATAATAATATAATAATAATATAATAATAATAATAATAATAATAATAATAATAATAATAATAATAATAATAATAATAATAATAATAATAATAATAATAATATAATAATAATAATAATAATAATAATAATAATAATAATAATAATAATAATAATAATAATAATAATAATAATAATAATAATAATAATAATAATAATAATAATAATAATAATAATAATAATAATAATAATAATAATAATAATATAATAATAATAATAATAATAATAATAATAATAATAATAATAATAATAATAATAATAATAATAATAATAATAATAATAATAAAACAAAGATAAAAGTAAACATTTATTTAAATTACTTTTATGTTGTATAACATTTTCTTGATCATGTGCTCTCAAATTGCGAATATTAAATATCTGCCTGGGGATAGCGGCAGGAGGCCGGATGTTTTTCTCGCATCGACGTCGTGAGGTACTTTCATTTTAATAGAGTTGACTGTTCCGTGGGAAGATTGGATCGAAGCAAGCAATGTTCTGAAAGAGGAGAAATACTCTGAGCTATCGAAAGATCTAGAGGAGAGCGGGTTTCGGGTAACGCTAATGCCCATTGAAGTTGGGGCGAGAGGTTTAGTTGGTAAGTCAACCTATAACAGTCAGGTTTATCGAGCCGGGAAAGAAATAGGGCTATGATAAAAATGTCGGAGGCTGCGGAGGCAGCATCTTGTTGGATTTGGGAGATGGCCGCTTCAAAGAAATTGTAACGCTCAGTTTGCATTATATGGAATCGATGAGCAAAGGTCGTCATGAATCTCATTAATAACGGTGCGATGAAGTCGGACAGGTAGAGTTTTCACCGACAGTGACATCCGCCCGATCAAGGGTTGTGGCCCGCCCCTCGAGAACGTCAGGAGTTTGATGACGGGGGCACTCCTCTGATGATTCCCTGTCGGTTAGCTTCGAGGTAGGAGTTTTTAAGTTCATTAACATAAAATATGTGCCGACTCCAAGCAAGATCGTTCTTGTAAACACAGAAGCATTTCTAGATCAGATTGTCGCAAATGTTACAATGCCAATCATATAGCGCATGAATATTAATCAGGAATGGACCTATTTATGATTTGATTTAATATGGTATATCTAGAAAACCGCATCTACGGAGTGCACGCGTGGCGTAATGGTTAGGGTGGCGGCGGGGATTCGATTCCCGCTGATGGCGCACCACTTTGATGTACTTCTGTGTAGTTCCAATTCAAACACTGAAGGAAACTCTAAGCTGAATTTGATCAGTATATTTTGTCTAATACCAAAAATCGAAAATTCGAAATAATAAATGATTAAATATTTAAATGGTTAAATATTTATAATTGAATGGTTAATTAATTTAATCGTATGATTAAATATTTAATAATAGCCTTACATCATAATATTATATATTAATAATTATAAATTATTAGTAGTAATATAATTAATAATCTTGTAAATAACAAATTACAAGTACCAAGTACCCCATGTCTGTTTTTAAATAACATTTGCATTCGAATGTCACACTTTATTAAAAATCATAACCACATTAATAAGTTCCAAATGATAGATGTGAGCATTTCAAATGTTTCGATGAATAGTAGGTTTCACAAATTTATTTCAGTAGATTGTAGAACATAATGGCCATTATGGTATTTACTGAGATAAGAAAAAACTCTACGAAGTGACGTTTGCACCAAGCCTGCAATTTAATACGTATTTATATTAATAAAAAGAAACTTTGACAAAAAATTGAAAATATAAATAGAAAGTTACTTTTATTTCTCCAATTTTTATGACAACTGCCTTCTTCCTTAACTCTCTTTCTATTTCAACCAGTTTCTGCTTTTCCGCTCTCAACTTTTTACACATGTTGTGAGCTTCCTTCTTCGACAAAATTTTAGTGTCCCATTTGTTAACATACCTTACGTCAGGTACACTTCTTATGTCTGCTTTGCTCATCCATTGTTTTTCTTGTAGCTTGTAATTCGGGAGTTTCTTCCGTGGTTGCTTCGGTGGATACTCATCCCATCTCAAATCATCGTAATATTCATCACCTGCGGAAATTGTGTGGCTGCTGCTCAATAGTCTTTTGTGTCCGTTTTGCACAACAAAAGAAGATAAATGAGAATGCTTCATGTTTGTTTCCGTTGAATTTTCTGGTATGGTTTCGAATTTAGAAACCTTTGATGTCAGTGTTTCCAAATTCATGCAGGGGTTGAGGTACTTCACAATACTAGGCATGGTAGATCTTCTGCATTTGTTAGTAATTACTTCGTCCACGTCAAATTTTGCAGAAAACGTTACCAAATTA
Organism: Whitmania pigra; assembly: GCA_021613335.1. Classification (NCBI taxonomy): domain Eukaryota; kingdom Metazoa; phylum Annelida; class Clitellata; order Hirudinida; family Haemopidae; genus Whitmania; species Whitmania pigra. Next base: position 5,517,204 of record JAJTWR010000266.1, on the reverse strand, counting down.
GTAGCAGCATCATAAAAATCGGCAACTTTGTCCTCTCTCGTTGCTTCGTTTTCAGAAGAGACGCTACATTTTCTGGAATGGAGGAATATGCTAGACATGTTCAAGCGTTGCCAAGTTTCAGATTTTTTTAGATTTGATGCAGTCTTTGAGCTTTGTTCGTTATTAACAGAAGTATCTGACTTGTTGAGAGAAATTTGTATTTCATTACTTCCATCAGATTGAAGCGGATATGGATTGGGAGCGTCTGCGTGTACTTTGAAAGCACTGTTTTGTTCTTCAATGAAATAAATTTAATAAATTATTGGCATATTTTACATATTTTTTTTACAAAACACTAATTTAAATTTATGTCGGGAACAGATCCTTATTATATCAGTCACCGAGAAAACGAACCTACATAATCCTTCAACATGGCTATTAATACTGTAACTACGAAGCATGGAACTTTTTCACCTCAAGCAAAATTTGAACATTTACAGGATTGGTAAATTAATTATTAGTAGTTGCAAATTTGCTCAGAATAATTTAGTGCATGATGCACATGACTGAATGACAGGTTGATCATTTTTTGACTTAACTAGGCCAATCCGTAAAATGCCTCTAGTTAATGAGTTCACTTCCCGCCCCTAAATAAAATCCAATGCACATTAAAAAGCTTATGCACAATAGGCTTTTGTTTCTAATAAGGAATATTTAGGTCAGCCCTAATTCTTTCTGATTCTTTAATTGATTCCAAAACTTTGGCATGCCGGTTGGGTGACAAGTTGAGGCATGGCAATAATCGTAATGTGTCGTGTTATCAATCCAGCCTTCACCGCCATATAAATGACAGAGCTTTTAGAAAATGTCTGTAGGTAGTTTTGTAGCTTTCCAAATCATCTCAGTTATGCAAAGGACTATAATCAAATAAATAATGAAAATGTCTGTCCTCACTGGGGACACTTGTCTTTGTGCGCCCGTATGGCCTAATGGTTAAGGATTCGCCTCTCATGATGGCGGCGCGGTTTCAAACCCCGCTGCGGGAGCACCGTCCTAGCTATGCAAGGGACGTTAATAAAACAATTAGAAAGCGTCCTAATCATGAAGTTAATAAACTATCCACGCAGAGGGAGGGAGAGGGGCCATGATCCCCGTGTTTTTTAAAATACAAGAAATAATTATTTAAATCCATATTAGTTATATTTAATTTCTTTAACTATTTCAATAAAAGTTTAGTAACTAAGAGGATGTGAATTACTATCTGATTGAAAAAGTGATAGGTCGTTCCATTCCATATAGCACTGTTACCAACTCATTCCAGTTAATATTACTAATAATATTTAATTTCCCACGCGCCATATGCATAGCGTCAATGTTGTATCTTCAAAGTTCTAGTTGTCCTGGTTCCATGTTGTCCTGAAGATATGAGTCCTCAGATTTTTTACGAGTAGGGAAGTGCGTTTCAGAGAGCAGGGGTGTCATACGAGAAACCTCGTTGACAAGGAATGAATGGTTAACTGGTATACTTACTTCTTTGTTCAAGATGAGCAGCAAGTTGACACTGAGCAATTTTTGAGTCTAAAATAGATTTGTCGACTACTTGAATGGCCTGTTCCATCTTTGAAACGGCAGTTTTAGCTCTGAATGTTGTAACGTTATTTTCAAAAAAAATTGACATTTAATGATACAATTGCATAAAAATTTTAGATCACCTGGAAAGTGCAATTTCTGCTTTTTGAGCAGCAATCTGGGCAGCTTTATTTGCCGACATCACGGCTGAATCCACCTGTTCCTTAAGTTTGCCAATTTTTAACATTTGCAATCGCTTCGAAGGTTCCTGAAAGTGGTTATTTTTGTAGCATCCTTCTTCCCTGCTCCCATCGCTAAACGTTGTTGCCCCGAAACCATTTTTGCAGTTATCACTCCATTCTCCTTCGTACTGTTAAGATGTAAAAGCTAGTTACAAATCTAGTTCCCATTAGACCAATTATTGTTCCTTTAAAGAAATAACTCACCTTAAGACCATCTGATCTTTGACAAACTCCGTAACCACACCGTTTATCATGTTTCCATTCTCCAGAATAAATTTCAACAGCTTCGCCTGGAACCGAATTGAGATCAAGCAAGCTGTTTGGATTGCTTCCTGCGACAATGTCTGTCAAAAGAATTTCAATTCCTGAAGCTTTTTCTTCGCTTACTTTGTCCGTGGTTTTGAGATTTTTGTTTCGATCTTGCTTACTCTTCAGGTCTTCAACAGAGTTGATTTTTCCGCCCAACTTTAAAGCGTCTGAAAATTTTTTCGACATCCCAAGACTCGCATTCTGATTCTCGGCAGAGGTTTGAATGTCCTTAGTTCTTCCTTTTAGAAAAAATCCTATACGATTGACGGGATATAACTTGATATTCACGTGGTGTTTGTCTCTAGAAGGAGGAGGAACGGGAGGAAATAGATCCGTTATAGAAGGTGGAACTTTGGCCTCCAGATCGGATTCCTTGATAACAATCTCAGGCTCGCTTCGAGCCAAAGTAAGGGAGAATTTTCTAGCGGCATTTGTGGCTTGTGGACTTGTTGAGGATTTGTCGAAAGTTGCACTAGTTCGAATTCCATATCCGTGTCTGACCCCTTTTAACCACTGTCCTACGTAAGACCCTGCATGTGATTTAATTAATAAGTGAGTTTGAAATAAATTTTAGAATAAGAAATTCAATAACTGTTCGCTATGTAGATGTACTTTACTAACTGAGAATGTTTTGTTTTTAATTGTGCCTAATTAAAAGAAATTTTTTGTCTAAAGCTTTATAACAATCACCTTTATTGAATATAGCATCAGCAATGATATTCTGCTAACTTATAAGATATATTAAAAAAATCGAGTGGAATCAAGTTCAAACTTGAGTGAAGAAAATATAAATTAAATAGCAACTTGTTTGGTAATGTCTCTTCAGAGCAGAACTTGTTAAAGAACAACAAATAGAATATTCTCTCAAGGTTACAAATTAACAGCTCATACATCTTAACGGTATTATGTCAAAGAAAAATGTAACTAAAATTGCTTTTATTTACATCTAGCGTTATAAAATCTGGTGAGCGATTGATACTATGGTACCAAGTAAAAAGGTAATGAGCATAACTCTTAAATTATTGAACTGATAAATGCCAAATTTGAAATTTATAGATAGAGTTGTCAAGGGACGTAATTTGGGGGGTACATCGCTTCTGATTTAAAAAAAAAAAGGACGCAAAAAAGGTCATCTCATATTTTACGAGGTTTGACCCCTTCCTGAATTTTGGCTAGAAGCAAAAAACGTTCGTCTTTTTAAGTTGTGCGAGGGTTTGCCCCCCTTGGAAAAAGCTGAAATGACGTCCCTGTCAAACACGCGGGCTGCGTTCGGCCCTTTGCAAACACACGTGATGCCCGCACAAAGGCAAAATCGCCGTAATTGCCCATGTAATGGCCAAAATTGCATTTTAAATGTCAAAATCAACAAATGTTTATAAAAATTTATTTAGGGTGTAAAATACAAAGTTTTAAGGATATTAATTTGTTTATTTTTGTTCCTACTACCTTCACAGACAAAATCTCGAACCGACACATGTTTTTTCTCTTGGAGGCCCTGGATTAGTTCGTATAAAAATTTACGTTCTTCATAACTTGTTTCATATTTTTTCGGTTATAGTCTGCTTTGGTTTAAGTTGGCTACTGCATTTTCAGCTATGAAGAAAAGAAAGACGAAGAAAAACAAGCTCATCACTCAGTTGTATGACAACATTAAGTGCTTCATTACAAAACTAAGCTTATGGAAGTTACAGTTGTCACACAAAATTTGGTTCATTTCCATAAATTCAAAGAGCACAAAAACCTTCCAATACTGAGTCTGCACTTGCCTTTGCAAAGTACGAGGGTCACCAGAAGTGAAATAATTCCATGATAAAATTTATAATTTCTCATCTTTTGGACACAACTTTGCATTATTCTCAGAGCCATACACCTTTGATGTTGTTGAGGCAGAGGAAAACTTGCGGATGGAACTAATAGAAATGAAGTCGGATTCTACACTCAGAGTAAAGTATCTGGACGTGGGGATACCTGGCTTTACAAACTTCAGAATGTTTGCAACAAGGATTATGGCCGTGTTCGGTTCCAACTGTGTGAACGGTCCTTCACGAAAACAGCAAAAACAATTCAGATAACAAGGCTGAGTGATGAAAACTTGTCATCACTGATCAAAGTTGGAACTGCGAATCCATTACAACGAGACATACAAAAAATAGTCATGAAAAGGAAGCATCAAAACACTATAGATGATTCAATTGTCTTGAATTACAACAGTTACATTTGGCATTGAAGAGCGATAGCTTACTGTTGCCGTTAATCCAATAAGATTACAATGCATGTTTCTTAAGTTTGGTGGTGCGGCCCAAATTGGTAATTAATCAATACATGCTTATTATGCTTAAAATCGTAATAATCCCTGCTTCAAACGTCTATCATTATTAAATATTTCACTGTTGCATAGGTACTTATAGACAATCTACCTACTTCAAATTTAAAACTTTTTATAATTTGATTTGCAGAAATATTTTCTCTGAAATCTTTGGAAAGAGTCCTTACATATTTTGAATCTTGTAAAAATATAGAATCAGCATAAACATTTCTATTTAATTACATTGCAATAATTTCAAGAAGGAAAGTTTATGTGTTGAAGGCTAAATTTTCATCTGTATGTACAGCTGATATATTTCCATCAGTGATAAAAATGTGGTTTTGAAGAAGGCTGTAAAATTTTCTAAATGAAAATGTAAAGTGCTCGTATCTGTTTTCTACGACCTAATCAGGATGTTTAGAAGAATTTGCAAGTATTATTTGTCCAATTAAAAGGACATTGCGCACAATTGCGTAACTTCACGATGTGTACATAAATTCAAATTTTGATTCTAATCGGTTAGATATTTTAGGCATTATATTAAAATTAAGGGGTGCTTGTAACCTTTTTAGATGCACTCGCAATGTATTAGATGTATTCGCAATCTCTCAAAAGGATGCCATCGCCCAACTAGTGATCTTATTTTAAGACATAGTTAGGAATATTATGAAAGTAAATAAATCGTTACCTAGAATGAAAACTGAAAAAATCTCTGATTGATAAATACACTGCTAATAAACAATTTAAGTCACATAAAGTTATTAGAAAATATGTTATCAGAGAGTTTAACTGAGTTTTTTGTGTATCTCATGCATCGAAGCACAACTAATCCGTGGAGTGTTGCACGCTGCTACCTCAGTTGCCTCAGAAAATACGTGGAGAAAAACATTCCATTCCCGTGTTTTCTCGATCGAACAGTTTATCGTCTTTTAGCAATAACATAGTCGCAAGACATAAAACTCACCTTCGTCAGAATAAACTTCCATTCCGTAACCACACTGCACTCCTGATGTCCATGTTCCTTCGTACCTGGATAACGAGCGTTCGTCTTTCTTAACACCATATTTACCCATTAATCCACTAGTCATTTCTCCTTGATAAACCCAGTGACCTCTTTTTTCCATACCCAAGCCGTGTCGTTTGCCTTGCATCCAGTGTCCATAATAGACGTTACCATTGGGCCACACGTAAGAACCACTGCTTTCGAAGCCCTCATTCCAGGCTCCTGCATATTGTCCCTCACCGCCTGGACCTGTGCAAACGCCATGCCCATGTGCTTTCCCTCTTCTGGTTCCTCCGCAATAAACCCCTCCATCCTCAAATCTCAACTCCTTAAATTCGGAGCTGAGAAAGTTTTCGGAAATTTGGGAGGTCATCAATTTTCACATTTTTAGCGATAAGCACATTATCACAAAACTTCGTAATAATCCGAAGAATTAAAAGTTCGAAATTTAAAAGCAACGCTTTAGTGAATGAGGTACAAATCCGTTATTAATCAGAGACTACAAAGAGATTTGCAGGAGTTTATGTTAAGAGGCTGAGAATGCAGGTTTCCTGTCAAAGTAGCGCAGCTTATATATTGCTCTCCAGAAGCTTAACGAAGAGCAAAACAAAATCTTTCCAATAAACAACTCCAACTAAAAACTACGAAGTATACAATGAATACCTCTATTATTAATGTTAAAAACCTATTTAAAAAAAACTTGGTTGGATATAATAAGCATCAAGCTTCGAATCCTCGAAGCATGAAACAGCCTTACATAGCCTTCGCTTTGAGAAATCATGAATTAAAGCAGACTGCAGATTGCCTAACTGCGCTAGCTCTGGAGGCGAATATTAAAACGTTTTTCCGTTGACGAAGCCGAACCCCAACCCCAACAGCTGTCACCAAGAACCTGACGAGAGAACAGCAACCCATTCGAAGACGCCTGGTGCTTGAAATGACGCGTTTAACAGTTGCCCGTTTTCACCGTGATTTACAAAAACTGCTTTAGTTTACATATTCACGAAGACACTTCATTTCATGCTCGTGAATAGGTTAAAAATGTTAATCTATAAAACATCCAAAGATAATGTGGGAATATTTCGTCCAGTAATTTTTATGTAACGTGATGGAGAGGAAAAACCAAAAAAGCATTATAGTTATAAAAGCCCATAGGGAACACAAAGAAAATTTTATGCACAAGGCATGAAATGACCCAAGAACTGACATCAAGAATGGTTTGACAGCAGTCACCTAGGATTTCATTCATATAACTACTTCATCCAATTAAAGCACACAAGTTTGCTTCAACAGCAATCCAAGAGTAAATAAAGTTGTATTATTTGCAGAAATTTCATGAAAAACATGAATTATAGTTATTAAGGTAAAATTGTCAGATGCCACATTTTAAGGAGAATCACTAGGGGGAATGTAGTTGATACTCCTGGATGGGATGGTAGGGAAGTACTTCTGAGATTGGGTCATCAATCTTTTTAAAGCCTGAATGTATTTGCGTTGTGTCTCGTCGTTCAACACGTGAGCAACATTTCTGGCTGAAATTTTTTCTCTACCTGTCCTGGCATGAATACCCACCATAGTCACTCCAATCGGCCATGGAGCATTCCCAATTGCCATCTCCAGGTAAGCCTCATTAGCTTTAAGATAATCCCTCTCAATAAGGGACCTGACAATATCCACCAGACAGGAAAAAATATCTTCAGAAATAGATTGTTTCTTAAGCTTTTTGAAGAGAGGCTTGATATAGTTGACTGTTTGAACATGTGTTGCACTGGCCACCTTGCCCTTCAAGCTTCTTTTGACAACTTCAGGCCTTTTATTAAGTTCATCACCCCAGATATTTAGAATGAGCTTGAAAGGTATTCAAAATATTCATGATGTCATTTAATTAACTTATGCAATGTCTGAGCACATGTTATCATATCAGGTAAAACATCATAAACTCAACAATTAGAAATATTATAAAAAATAAAATAATTTGCACAAACCTTTAAAAACTTTAACATTACTTGAGAGTCATGCTTCAGATCTCCTTTACCAAAATCTTCAGACATTTTCTACAAGCAATGATTGCATTTTAATGAAGGTGGCTGATTGTCAATAAATGTTTAAATTAAAACAAGAAGATAACCAACCAAAACTTCTTCATATGTAGTTCCATCATCCTTCACCTTCACGTCTTCTGTTGATGACTTTTCATCATCTCCTGGCATTGACTTCAATAACTCATTCATGTAATTCTCATCAACTTTATCCATGGCATCTTGAAAGTCATTTTTGAATCCCTTTAATATAAAATAACATAAACTAACAAGTAGCTATTTTAGGCCATATTGAAAAAGTGCATCCCTAACCTTGTTTATTTCAGGCTCCAACATTTCAAGTTTCCTTAGCCTCATAAAGGCTTCATAATCAGACTCACCAAATAATCTTATTGGCTCTTCTCTTTCACGTAGTCGTCTGATAACCTACCACATTTCAAAATAAGTTAAAAATACAAACTTAAATTTCTTAAACCAAAACCAACCTCTTTCCTTGTCAAATTTGCTTTTCTCCTTTCCTCTTCTTGAAATTCTCCATTTCTAGAGCCACACTTGCTTTCATCACTCCTTGCAGTAGAAGCCAAATTCTACAGGAACAATAAATTTATAGCTTATCACATAACCTAAAACTTCTTTAGTTTTAAAAAATATAACACAAATCAACATGAACGAAGATCATTTAGGTATTGTTGCGAAATCCAAAACTGCAAGATCTCGAAACACTATCATGGTTGTGCATAAAATAAGAAAATAGCGTTTAAATTATTGCAAAATTTACTTCATCAGCACCCCCCTGAGTTGTTATGAGACTTGAAGATTGATTAGTGCAGTTCTTTAGAGCTTCCAGCTCACTTAACTTGAAAAATTTTTTGTTTCCTGCATCTTCCTGAAGCAGTTTCAAAATGTTACATTGTTTTAAGATACTTGAAACATTCCTCAAACTTAAAATTATTAATTCCAATTTAATTTCACGTCTCAAAAAGTTTGGTCAAATCCGAAAAAATAAACTAACTAATAAAGACATCATCCTCTTGCGTTCCTCTTTCTTTTTCGCCAATTCTTGTCTTAATTTGTCCATTTGCTCAATCTTTTTCAGAATTAGAATAATAAGCAGGTAATGGTTGTAAACAATTCGTCAGATCTTGAGGTTTCGCCTCCCGCCTCCGATTTCTTATAACAGTATAATATTAAATACTGAAAGACAACAACATCCAAAAACACTGATTAACGCAAGCGCTTATAAATTATGTTGTAGACTAAATAAATAGCCCAATATTCTAAAGATTATTAAATGTTTTTCATACTAAATAAAATTTAAAAAAAAAACCATAACATAACGTAACGTAACGTTAAGCAGACCGGGATCTGTGTAACCATTCTTTTTACTTTTAGCCTCTAATATCCAAATTTACTTTTGATATCGGGTTTGTTTTAAATTTATTTATCGTATCCGCATGGATGGTTTCCTTATCTTGTTTATTCCACAGGGAAGCGCTGAAGTTAGTTTTTAAGTTTCCTGAAGACTTCCTATATAACTTACAATCGTGCAATAGTAGCAATTTTTGTGGCTTCGAAAAACTGTTAAGGCAAAAAGCTTTCTCTTCCCGATAAAATTTTGAAAGCCTCGATAAGATCCCCTCTACTTCACTTCTCTAAAGTAGTCAGCTGACATCTTTATAATCCTTCCTCATAATTCGTTTGAAGCAGTGGCGCAACCAGGGGGTGGTGGTGGTGTCTAATAGGAGAGACTACAACATTTAAAAATTGTTTTAGACTGTTTAGGATCTTAATTTTGTACATAATTTAGAATAAGTGAAATGTTTAGGATATCAATCATATCATACTACAATTTTAAATATATCATAAACTTTTTTTTATATTTGCTTTAACTGGTTTGAAACTTTGAGTTTGACTATCTTCAGTATGCATAATAATAATAATCTGTTCTATCTTTAATTCTTTATTAATTATAATTGGTGGTTTTCATTTGAACAGTTTCAAAAAATTTTTTGACTACGTCGGGCTTTCGTCCCTTTTCTAAACGTGAGCCCCCCTCCCCCAGCATTTTTCGCTGGTTGCGCCACTGGTTTGAAGTTAACTTTCCGAATCCTTTTATTATCTTAGTTGCCCTTAGCAGCCCTTCTTCCAGCACCCTAACATCCTCTCAAACGCCAAGCAACTATTTGCATATCTTATTTTAAACATTTATGAAGTAAAAAAAAATAATTCCTCAAATAATTACAACATGGTGTTACAAAGTTGTAGTATAACAGTTTGAGTTCTATTTCATTTATGAAGACGTGTATTCTAGGTATGGCCACGTGTGCCTGTGCTCAATTTAAACTAGTTGCATCTCTAAGGCTGAGGATACGGACCTCAGTTGGGTGACGACATTTAAAAGGGTGTGACACCAAAATCTTTTAAAATGCCAATGTTTTATTGCTTATTAATATTGTTGAAATTTGTAGACCACCCCCAACTAATGGTGAAATTTTTAAAGAGTGACACCATAAATTGCCTTCGCCCACACCGGTTGGCACAAAGACTAATGAAGCCACTAATCTAAGTCCATGGCGGACTCCAAAATTTCTGTCAGCGACACCAGATACGGCAAAAATGTTACATTGTTAATGCATAATGAAACTTTAATAGTTTGTGCCAATAGAACAGCTATCATATTGCACATTAATTGAAAATCCAAAATTTTTGTTGCTGTTAAATTTTCTGCTGCAAAAAATTTGAAATGCATAAAATTTATTTTTATTTTTATATACGATAAACAATAAAATATTATTCGTATCTTGTACAAATATTCACAGATATGACTATAATTTTGATGTAGTTTTGATTTAGTTTATTTTTATATTTTATATTTTTTAGTTAAATTATATAAATAATTATTTAATTTTGGCTAAATAATTGTTTTGAACAGTAACAGTAACATTTCTTTCCTCGAGATCGTACTACTTCCTTTTTTCGCATAGTCGGCAAGCTGTAGGATTGGGCCATGAAGGTTGGTCTAAAATTGTCAAACAATTTTATAAATCACCATTTTAGGATAGATAATCTATGCGTACGAATTTTGGATAATATCTCGGATACTTTTGCTCGACAACAACTGTCGTTTTTTTTCGCACGACTAAGCCAATGTTTTGATTTTTAGTTAAACATTGCTTATCCGGCTACGGGCTGCCAGAAGCTCATCGATGTTGATGATGAGAGAAGGCTCAGGCCCTTCTTTGACAAAAGACTTGCTGCTGAAGTCTGTGCAGACTGTCTCGGTGAAGAGTGGAAGGTAAGATTGATTTTATTGGAACCACCTTGGTATATGCAGCACATTTTCTCTATTAGGGATACGTTGTCAAAATAACTGGTGGAAATGACAAACAAGGCTTCCCTATGATGCAAGGAGTTCTGACCAACCAGAGAGTTCGTCTTCTCCTTTCCAATGGACACCCATGCTATCGCATGAGAAGAGATGGAGAGAGAAGGAGGAAGTCTGTTCGTGGATGCATCACTGACTCTAACCTCAGCGTCATTAGCTTGGTTATTGTCAAGAAAGGTTAATTTGAATATTACCTTCATTAATGATGATTGTATAATAACAAATTTGATTTTTTATTCTTTAGGAGAGCAGGAAATACCAGGCTTGACTGATACTACTGTTCCCAGGCGTCTTGGACCTAAGAGGGCATCCAAGATCAGGAAGCTCTTCAACTTGGATAAGAAAGATGATGTCAGGCAATACGTTGTTAGAAAGCCCTTGCCAGTTAAGGAAGGGAAGAAACCACAGACCAAGGCCCCCAAGATCCAGAGGTTGGTCACCCCCTTGGTTCTCCAAAGGAAGCGTCACCGTGTTGCATTGAAGAGACGTCGTGATGTCAAGAGGAGAGAAGAGGCAGCTGAATACCAGAAGCTGCTTGCCCAGAGGTTGAAGGAAGCCAAAGAAAGAAAAATGGAGAGAAAGAGGTCTGCCTCTCACTCAGCAAGTAGAACCGAGTCAGTATCTGCAAAGTAGATGAATGAGGATATTCACATTTCTGGAAAATAAAATTCATCAGAGAACTCTTGTCTATTTGCAAATAACTAAACAAATGGGTTAAGTCTAGCTGTCACTTGTGATGTGTTATGGACTTGGTTGACTGACTGGGTAGATAAATTGGGGAAAATTAAAAAAAAGTTTTGTTAGCGTCCGTTGGATATCTAGATGAGGACGGTGCTCCCGCAGCGGGTTTTGAATCCCGTGCTGCTATCGTGAGAGGCGCAGCCTTAACCGTTAGGCCATGCGGGCGCACTATGGGGAAAATTGAAGTCTTTGGAAGGCTTTTATTGTCTTAGGATGTGGGATCTGTGGAATAGCAGAATTTGTGAAGCTGTAGGGGAGGTCGCTGTTTGGCTTTGGTCGCGGTTTTATGATTTTCGACGTGAAATAGCATGAGCTTGATTTCGCAGCTGCTTTCTATATAGTGGTTTTAATTTATTGCTACAATAACTAAGCATCAAATCCATTTTGAAATTTACTGATCGTCACATAACCTAACTGAAATTGCGAAAAGTAAGAATTAGTTGTGTGTATCGGTATCTGTCCCATATGGCGATAAAGATTATCTTGTGATGTCTATGTGTTTGTAGTCTTTATAATTTGATTTTCTGCATTTAGATAAAAAAAATTGGTCAGCAATATTATGGGGTGCATTAAATCTTTTAATAAACATTATCTTAAGTTGCAAATCATTTTAATTTTAAAAAACTGAGGCATATTACAAAAATCTAAATTGGTTTCTGCAATTTATTTGAGACAAGCTAATTGTTGATTTTTTGTTTTGTTTCTATTATCGCTTTAGTCGTGGGATTGATTTAATCTTGTCATTTAGGAAGGGCAGGAATGTCGGAAAGCGAGTATTTGTCTGACGGTAACATTTGTAATATTTAATTATAATATTGTTTTGAAATATTCTTGCATATATTACGTATGCCATATTATTCACCATTAGTTGTGGTATTATGGATTTTTTTACTTTGAATATTTTACCGGTATCGACTCGTGTCAAATGGGTAAATATGGATTTTTTATTTGAAACAAGTACTTTTATATTATTTCAGAATTGCTGTTAAAGTTTCTGTTTAAAGCATTATATAACACGCTTTGTTATTGTAGATGGTGATACCAGAGAAGGTGCTATATTTGATGAGGGGGACGAATGTGAAGGTAAACATTGTTAACGTTCAAAATTGAAAGACTTAATTTTTGAAACAATTGGTACAGATGATAGCGTGATCGACAATGATGAACATGAGGATAATGGTGAAGATGAGGATGATGAGGAGTATGATGAGGATGAAGATGGTCAGGATGATAATGAAGAATGTGATTACAACAGTTATGATGATGAAGATGGTCAGAGGAAAGAGGAAATGCCAGGTTAATATTTTGTCTTGATGATTCTTTAACATATCATTATATAAAACCTAAGTTAATTTGAAAATTGTTTTATTTTATTAGCAAACACAGCATCATGTTCTACCGGGAATGCTATAGCTTCTCAGTTTGGTGAGTTTCATTTAAAAGAATATATTAAAAAGCAAATATTATCCATGTATCTTAATGTTCTGTAATCGGTAATAGAAGTGTTGCGTTAGCAATTTTCTGTCATCATTCTGATACAAATATACACTTCAGAATTGTTTGATGGACTGATGGGCATGCGGATAAGACAGCAGGAGATGCTAATGAACGTCAACAAGTTGCCACAACCTCCAAGTTATCAGCAATTCAGAACTAGCATTGGTCAGTCATTCACATCATCAACAAAAGGAGGTCTGGCTTTTACATGCGGTGCATCTTCATTAAAAATATTTGAAATCATCGATTCAAAATAACTATTGTTTCGTTTTTGTGTCATTAAGTAATAATTATTTCATGTTGAAGTAAAGAGATGCTTGCAACAAATGCTTGACAATTTGTTGGATTTGCAAGAAAAGTTGATGGAAGCAGACAACATTGGAATTCCTTTCAAAAAGTACTTTTCCATTTTAATGTTCCCGTTGTGTGCATCTACTTTTACTATATTTATATATGATGTAGCTGCTGACAAGATTATAATATTGTTAAACACAATGATGTTTGCCTAGTTATATTTATTTTGGCTGTAATAGTTATTGTCATGAAAATACCAATAATATTATTGCTTATATAATTAGTAATAATTGCATAAAGGGTTCTTTGTCCTACATATTGTCTAAAACTAACATAAACCATAAAAACATATTTAAAATAGGCAAAATTGTAATCTTGGATGATGTCAAGTTGTTTTTGTAATGACTTTAATTTTTGGTACTTACTCAGGAGGAAGTTAAGTGATGATGATGGAATGGATGAGGAAATTACAAGTGATGAAGATGAAGATGATGTTGATGATGATAAAGCTGATGAAGATGTGAATGGAAATAATGAAGATGAGGATGAAATTGATGCTGAAGAAAGTGATGCTGTTGAAGTAAATGATGTTACAAAGGTATTTTAAACTTACTTACTTGTAGTAATAAAGTTATATCTTATGTAATTTTTTAATTCTGTAGAATTCATGGTGTAAATTTTTTTTTACAGTAACACCTCAGTATTTTTATGCAAGCATGTTTTGTTACAATAAACTTGCCATTTGTAGGGATTAATCAATATATTTTGTAAAATCCATTTCAAGTGGGTTTAATTGTATTCAACTGGTAGTCACGCATCAGTAGTTTATAATATAAATTTTACATAAATCAGATAATTTATTACTGATGTTTACTGCATGAGTAAGGTGTCCACAAAAATTTGGTGATGACATAGGTGCTAAACCCTTAAATTAATTATAAAAAATAAATAAATAATATTATGGTTATGTTATTGGGTATTATTATTAGTTACGGTTTTAGTATTAATGTATTAATTCTTGTGTGAGTCATCCTTAAATGTGATTTTATCCCTTTGGATAATCTCATATTATGAAGTTTTTGTGAGTGACTTATGCACATAATTGCTCAATAGTACCTGGTCAAGTAATAAAAGTCATTTGTTCTCATTCAAAACTGATGTGAATTCAGTTTTACTAATTTTAATATAAATTAAAATAAACACATTAATTCATTTGAAAGGTCAGAAACCACAATTTGGAAGAATTAATTAACAAGAGACATACATCTCTAAGAATGTACAGGTTTGGATGCTGTCTGTTACATTTAAGTTAATACTTCTGACAATAAACTATTGTTTAAAATACTTTCATATTGCTTAGAGAAATTTAGAAATAGAAATTCAACATTGAGAAATTATTAAGAGTACTTAGTCTCTGTTTCAGTAGGAGATAATGCTTTTCTGAAATCTTTGTTTGAGATTTTAATTTAATACGTGTTGGTTAGAATAAATGTTGTAGACACATAGTATTTCGGTTTACAGGACTCAGCTTCTTAAAGAACTTTCTGAAAAAGTGAAATTTGCCCCATCAAACACTAAACATGGCGATTTTAAGTCGCTCAACATTCCAATCAACAAGCAAATTGATCAGGTAGAGATAACATCTTTCTGAATTTTTTGACTCAAAAATAAGGAAAAGTTTGGACCTGTATATAATGAAAGAATTAAAATTCATAGGTTCTAGAAAAAAAAGAATCCCTCATAGAAAGAACTCAAACCAAGCGACTTGTGTATAAAGTGGTAGGAAAGGAAGTGGATCAACTTGCACAAGGCATAGATGGCACTGAAGCAGAGGTCATTGTGTTTTCATAATTATGGTATTTTTATGATAAAGACTTTTGCTTTTATTCCAATTGAGGTTAAAAATGACCAACTAGAAGGTGACCATTCAACAAAAATAGCAACTTTTTGATTCTTTAGTGCAAAGTTGTGATGGCCAAAGATCCAGAGATATTTGATGACTATGACTTCTACTGCAGACTGATGAATGACCTTACTAATAGGAAAATTGCAAACACGCGAGATGTGGTTGAAATCAGCAGGTAGCCACATTTATGCAAAATGATTTGAAAATTTACCATTTGGTGACTATGTTTTGTTCAGATACTGCAAAATAAATTTTTGTTTATTTCTTTCTGTCATGTTGTATTGGAACTATTTTATATTTAATTATCTAAAATATTCTTGTCAATTTTCATTAGCTTTCCGACTGTTTGTAGATAAAGTGCAGTAGGGTCAATTTATTTTGAACATTGTGTTTTTACAGGAGGTGGGCAGAACTCAATAATTTACGAACAAAATCCATCAAAAAATCACTTGTTGATCACAACGCCAGCAAAGGAAGGAAAACAAGGTATATTTGTAATACTCTGATATGGATGCACTTACAAGCTTACAAACTAGTTAAGGTTTGGAAATTGCTAAAAAATGTTTTGGAATATTTAAGGTACAACATCATAAAAAGGCTTATTGGACTGCCTGACATTGAATTAGCAACCCCTATGGACAACAAAGAATGGTGAGAAGCTGACATCATTTGGCTAATTTAATTATATTTTAGCTGGAGTTGTAGTGCACCACAATAATACATTCGTATCTTTTAATTATTTTTCAGTGATGCAATATTCAATCAGATCTTTAACCAAAGTGAGGTTAAGAGTGGACAATCTTGGTTATTCAAGCCTATGGAAACATAAGAATTTATTTAATAAAGCTGAGACTCTGGATCTTCGTTTTTGTTCACTTCAATTTTAATCCATAGAAAGTCTCACTGAGCAGGACATTTTAAACAGTTATGCCATCTTTAAGTCTGACATTTCATTCCATAATGGTGATGAGGCAGCTGTGCTAACAAATGCTCATGTTATAAACATCCAGCGTTTAAATTGGCTCAAAGCATGAAGCAGTTGTGAATGCTGTCAATTGCTTTTGCTTGCCTCCGTATGTCTGACAAATTATTGCCAGCACATTTTTCTAGTTTTAATCTATTGTTCAACCTGCTAATCTGTTGTTCGGCCTGGAAATCAAATTCTTCCAAAATAGCCATGACCATTTTGATTCATGGAAACCATCAATCCCAGCCTTTGTTAAAATGAACAATCAAGGTTTTGCTTCAAGAAATGATAAATTCAATAGCCTTATGTCATCTTCAATTTTCGTTCTTAGATATAGTAATAACAGGTTTCACCAACTTTGTTCTTTCATTAGTAATGTCAATTTCCAATCCAAGCAGACTTTTCTAGCCCAGTTCATGAGCTTAGGCTGATGATGAGGAATACTTGCATGACCAGATGATCAGAATAAGTTACAGTTTTCGGGTTTGCCAGAACATCCTTTTGAATTTCGGTACCCATGTGATCCCATGAATGAGTGTCATGGCTGGATCTCTGAGACCACCAGACATGACTTCTAGATTTGATGATTTGTAGCTCGGGAGTGCATTTCATTAGTTAATTTAAAATAATAACTATTATTTTTAGGACAACTAGTTTAATCAACTGGTAGGCGTGTATTGACCTTTTTCGTAAATTTCGATTGGCTGATATTTTAATAGATTTTGTTAGAATTACTAGTCAGATTTAACGTGTATAAATATGGGCTAAATGAGGCTGATAATGATGGCTTTGGTGACTGGTTCCTGACGGTTTCCTGCGGCTAAGATTATAAATAAAGCTTTAGTTCCAATTCCTTGTTTTTGGTAAAGAACTGGGTGTTGGTGGTGGCAGCGGTACTGCCTGTTACGGACTTCGAGGAAGAACGTGACAATGAGTTTATATCTTATTTCCTACAACCTATTCATAATCTGGAAAACATAATATGGTGTTCAACATGCATCAAAAAGGGAGCCTGTTTGTTAGCTGGTGTCATTATATTAGAAATTCTGGCTCTTGGTTGATGAAGCAGTAGTCCCAGCATGAAGGCAATTTCCTGAAGCTGATTCAGAGTAGCCAAACAAAACATGGTTGACGTCAATTAATCATTTAATAGCAGTGCAGGTTGGCCTAATGGGTTGCGTTCCTGCTCGCGGCGGTGGTAACAGTTCTTATGTGTCGACTTTGCAAGCCGGGGAGCGCCATATAAATGGTGGATCGATTAAACAGTGCCTTCATCCAAGTCCAAATCATCTCAGTCACGCAACGGACTATAATCAAATAAATAAACACTGCCTTCATATCCTACCTGGATAGTTATAGCGAGGGGCTAGGAATTGAACTCAAAAAATCGGATAAATACATAATTTAATCTTAAGCTATCCTATTTTGTTGACATAATTAATGGGTGATTTATGGTTTCTTCCAAAAAACTTCATCACAAATGTCTGAACCCCTCCCACCCTTAAAATGTCGAAGTAAATTATCGAAGGTCACAGACCACAAAGAGCAAAAAAGTAACTCTCAGAAAATTATCGCTATTTAAAAAGGGAGAAACTCGCATTAACAGAACGTACCAACAAGGCACCACTAAAAAATTAGATGTAGTTTCTTAGATTAAAAAAACCCATAATCTACCACTGTTTCTATTAGATTTGATGCTTGTATAGTAGATCTTAGACCCCATTCAAACATATCTAAGCACATCACCTGATTTTATTACTTTATTGAAGACCATTACCTTAACTGGACAAAATATCACTTTATTCTGTTACCAAAATAGCACTTTCAAATCTACTAGATACATTCTTGGTAAATGTCTCAAATAATTGTTGGAAATAATCATTTTATGGAGGCTTCCATATGTACAAGTCTGGCAGTGGTATCAGCAGGCATCCTGTAGGGCATGGAACCTGAGAATGACACAAGTGCATGAGCCTGGCATTTGTATTTCCTCAGAAGCTGAAAATGATTAAAACTTCTCAATTTTTGTAACTTTACAATATAGAGAAAATCATAATCTAAACTATTTAAGTGCAAAAGGTCTGCAACAAATATGGAACTGAGATGGCTTTGTAATCAGAAATTGCCTTAATCCCAAAATAAAATTGATTTGTTGCTTCTTACGTCAGATTTTGAAGATTCAGCCACTACCAAATTTCTGAAAATTCCCTGCTTGGCATTTCTACCAACCGGTCTGTAAATAAGAATAATTGTATGCTTTGACTATAACTGCACTTAAATGTATTTACATTCAACACATTACATGATTAGATGTCAAATGGCACAACAACTGATTGGTAATTATCATTTGAACTGATTGTTCATCTGCAATAATTAATTACAAGTGGAATTCCCATTAGATGATTCTTTTGCATTAATATAGTCCATCACTTGTTATTTCTTTACAAATTTAAAGAAATCAAATCAAAAGGCAAAAATTTCTCAAAATGTGATGTATGCCACATTATTCGTGATCATTTAGACATGCCATTTTTGACGATGGCAAAAAGCAACCATGAAGAAGTTATATTGATCACTTACCCAATCTCCTTGCAGAAGTAGAGCAAAATGGACATACTGGCTAAAAGAATATCAGGCAAGCATCTCCGAATCTCATCAGAAAAGCTACAGAAATTCTTGACTTTGTCTTCAATTGCTTCCTCAGAAAATGGCAGAAGGTCAAGACTTGTCATGATCTGTTAACAAATTGTTAAGAACATTTAAAAGAAATGATTGTAATATCACAATTTTATGCTATTAAAAGGCACCAACATTATATGCTTCTTCAAACTTGCTACTGTGGAAACAGTCAAAGAATGAGGAGATATCAAGCAGGAGATGGAACGTTGTCATGCTTGATTGGCTGACATTTGAACTAATGTTTTGCTTTGAGTATCTGTAGGTGGAAGTAATATTTTAGCCTCCCTTCTTCATTGTGGATGTCAAAAAAAATAAGCACCTTTCAGCCACAGACAAAGCCAATTTCTTGGTGCTTTCCTTGCTGAATTTGGAAGGTGCAGATTGGGAGAGGATTTGGCTCAGCAACTTGTTAATGAGCTCAATTACCTTGGCATGACTCTAAAGCAACATTTTAAAATTCATTTTATATAGTCAAATAGAAGTTGATCATAATCAATGATAGTTAATAATATAAATATTAATAACAATGAAGTGTTAAACATTCTGAGTTAGCAACCAACCGATGCAAGGTCATACAGGAGGATTGAATCGTTCAACATTCCTCTGGTCTCACTTTCTTGGGCAACCTTTCCAATGATTTGGAGGGAGTCAACGTTGAACTTATCAATCAATCCTGGTCTCCTTGTTCCATCTACCAGCAATTGTCCAAGCAGGAGGTCATACTGAAAAGGTATATTTTACGCATTTGTCAGACATATAAGTTATTGTGAATTAAATTCAAAATATCAAAGCCAACCTCTCTTGTTCCCATTGCAAGATCACAAACATTCAATACGAACAGATTTTCATCCGTTGAAGTGGTGAGATCTCTGACAACATGATGCATTTTAATGAGAATGAAAGACAAAATATTATCTGGTAAAAAATAACAATAAATGACAAAATAGTACCTGAGGAAATAATAATAATGAATGGCCTTCTGGGGGTTTCCATGTTCGAACTTCTTTGTAAACGTTGTGACGAGACGAGCAAAGTTGAGCCTTCTCAGCGGTGACTCCTTTCCATCTTTAACCACTTAAATGCAACACCATTGACACTTAGTGGTAAGATTAATTAAATGCCCCATCACTCTCATTCTCAAACATAAATAAATGTTATGTAAAATGATGCTTGTTTAAAAAACTGTTATTGATATTGTAACTGAAAATATTGATGGCAAATTCAAGTTCCTTGGCAAAATGTAAGCAACACAAACAGAGTTGGACATGAGGATTCTCTGGAAGGAGGAGGAGATGTGATTCATAAAGGACCAGAGCCACGTGGACAGCAATACTTTTGTGGACTTCAAACCTGGACAAGAACTCGACAGCAGATTCAAATTGGCCACTCATCATGAGAATCCTGAAGTAGAGCAGGGGCTTCTGATTGGCTCCAAAATGAGTTTCACCTGTTATCAGAAGTACACAATTTGTATCGATTATAAGACTCTATCACTAAAAAATTCAAACCAAAATCATTAAGAAGGAGATGCTGAAATTTTGGAAGAGTCAGCTGTTCTGCTGCATCATAGTCTGCTTCAATGGTAAGCTGGGAAAGTTTAAGCCATAAGTAGTCATCAGTGGTTGTTGAAACTTCAAGATGATCATCCTGAGGATCACACTTGCCCACCAAACAGTACACCAATCTGAAATGCAAAACAAGTGCTAACATTAGGGCATTCCATCAAAACTTTGAATAACATTTCAATCTATCTGGCAGATAGCACATCATTCAAACTGGAGATGTTTTAAACAAATAACATCCCAATTCTTAAGACAATTACCGCTTGTATGGATCACGAGACGTCGATACATTTCTCCTGTACTGAAGTTTCACATTTCTTTCAGAATTGGGTGACAACCTGTTAACACAAAAACGTGAAGTAAATCGTGCAAAATTCACAAATTAACAGATAAAAATTACTTCTTGTTTCTTGCATATTCTGTGAGAATATTTGCAAATTCTCCAATAACTTTCCTGCAAAATCAAGATATTTAGAAATCATAAGTGTATGACATTGTAATGTAAAAGTAATAAAAATTTTAAGTTTCACCAAACTGAAGTTAATTAATGGATATGAGAACTGATGAACACATCCAACAACATCCAAGAATACCTTGATTTTTCAACAGCTTGAGATATGGCATCCTTGTCACCACACCTGAGGCAGAAATAAATGACTGCCCATACCGGATGACCCTCGAGTGAACCATCCTAAAATTCACGACTTAAGTTCATCACAAAGACTAATGATTGGATCATTGAACTTAAGCTTAAATATTCTTTAAAAAACTCACTAAAATTAAATAGAAGATTCACCCAGATTCTATGCATTTTAATTACAACAAACCTCGGCATTATTATGTAAAAGTGGGGGTCTGATGTTGAAGTAACTCCTAATAAGATTGTATGTGCCAGGAACGCCACCTCTCTGAGCCTGATGCAGATTGCAAGAAACCATCTTCTCAATATATTTCAAGAAGCTGAAATTAATGAAATCTTCAGTCATATTATTGAACCATAGATGTCATTCTGTGCACTAAAGATGTAATAAATAGCAAATGATTGAAATGACTCAAAATATAATGAACATTTTGAACACTTTCAAACCTTTTCTCAAGATATGAGATCGCACCAGAAAGAAGCGATGATTGATATTCTAACGAAGTCCTCAGAGACGCAGATGCTCTAATGGGTGCACAGGCCTCCACGAGAGTTTGAATCATGAGCCAGAGATCCAACATTGCCTAATAACAATAACAAAAGACAACGTCAGTCAGAATAACAGATGCACAGCAGTAACTTGAATTTATAATAAATAGTAATTGTTTGGTACATCAAGTTCAAAGTGTGACATGAAAACCAGCAGAATTTAAGAACCACAAACTCTGCAACAACCTCATCATCATGTTTCTTCGAAAGATCTACAAACATGGAAGAGAAGTTGCCTCTGATTCTTCCATTTATAACTGAATTGTTATATTGAACCACCTAAAAACCAAAAAATAATACAGCTCTATATTAACCTTTACTGTACACTTTCAATGTTATTGCCATCATCAAAGCCAATAGAAAACTACAAAAGTAAACCCACAATATCCTCATATCCTGCAGGAGAATCAATGCACGTTGGTCCGACCAGCCTGCTTTCGCATCCACTGAACACGACCGACTCATCCATTAGAGCACTCTGTGAGAATATACCTCATATTGCATCATCCTCATCACTATCACCATTTTTGTTATCAAGAATGATGACCGATAATGGCTTTGTTACCTGATCGTGTTCAAATTCAAAGCTGGAATCCCCCATCTCGATGAGTGAGTTAAGGATTTTCTGTTTCTCTTTCTCCCACTCACATTCCAGCGATTCCATATAAACCTGTGAGGCCTCCTCGAAAGTCTGCAAGGCATCAACAAATAAAATGATATATCATCAGGCCATATCACTATCATTCTTAAATCGTGTCTGCGTTCTCGTTAATCAACTTAAATCATTACAAATACACCGACTGAATTTCTTGTGTGTTCGGCCGCCGCCAGCATGGCATTTTCATGTTCATTTCTGAGGAAGGCCTGGAAGTGCAAAACATGAATGCTTCAAATAACTGGAAACAACAGAATTTATTGAAAGTAGTATTATTAATTGCCTGAATATCAATGTCCCTGATAGGTTCTAGAGGCTCGAAGGTCTTAGCACGATTCAGACTTTCAAGATTTTGAGAAACTTTCGTCATATCATAGCCTCTTGAACCAAGAAGCAGAGATCTACAAAATAAAAATTGACCATGTAAAATAAATCGCATTAGTGCACTAATGCAGGTCCATAAATGGTTTTTGACTAAACAAAATGTCAATATTCATATCTTCATATTAGAAATGTTTCAATAGTTATAACTAAAAGAAAAGATATTTAGAACACTAACGCTTTCACATCTGCTCCATCTCCTGTTATGGATGGGCTTTTATAAGCCATTTTATTTGCAGCATCTTTTATCTGAATAAGAGTTCTTTCCACTCTTGGAAGTTCTGAACCCACTTCCATATCTGCCGTCAATTGACGGGCCTGGTGTAGCAGATCATCAAAACCAGACGCCATTTTCTTTCAAAAACGCATGGTGAAAATTTTATTAAAGTCATAGAAAATTAGCTTAAACACTAACATACCACTTAAAGTTACAGTAGCATGTATTCACCAAGCAAAAACTAAAGTAAAACAAATCGATATAAATCTGCAATTGAATTCAAACAATAAGCAACTTATGATTAAAATTACACATGTAATGAATTAATTGCTGCTCTCCTCTATCAGTCTTATTAATTAAAACATTTGAAAAGAGGTGCTTAAACAACTGCAGGCCATCACAATTAAAGTTAATCACATGGTCGTTAAATAAAACATTAAGTAAAATAAGTACCTTATGCTGATCCAACGTTTTAAGCGGCAACGAGCTACCAAACGGACGATAATGCGGTAATTCCAAATGTATCCACAAAAACTTTCAAAGTACTCCAAATTTAAATAATTTTAAGAAACACGTACTTTAAGACTAAGTCAGTGTTTCGTGGAAATATATATTTCGACAAATACGACCACCAGTGCAAGGAAATCACAACATTGAAAAGTGCCGCGGCAATTCGTCAAATCAACATAGTTTTAAATATGCTTATTTAGTTAAATCCTTTTAAAATTATTTATTTTAATTAATAACCCATATTGCTTGATTACTTAAAATCTAAAACATATTGGCCGGTTTAACGTCAAATTCATCTGCATAATAAAATAAACGTTATTTACCTGCAAATCTTATAGATGTTTTAAGTTAAAGTAACATTATACGCATTTCGTTTTTAGAAAAGCAATGCTGAAATGGTTTCAGATATGAGTCATCCGTAAATTTTCAACAAAATAGGCAGGAGGGGAAATTTAATATCAATTAATCCTCCTCTGTTACTTGTATCCCTAGCGATTTGTTTTGCTACTGTGCTCTTATTTTAAGTTATATTTTAGGACATTGCAAGCACACCATTTTTACATGTGGTCATGCAAAAAAAAATCATAAAAACTGTCCTAAGTAAAATAAGTAAATTATTGATGGCATATTTTTTTAAGGTGTGCAATAAGAACCCCAGAAAATATTAGTTTATGACGTTGATAAAACAATAAATTCATCATTTTGGAGCTAATTGCATTTCTGATTTTTTTAAAAATTCAGTTTTTTAAGTTTTTGAGAAGTTTGGACAATGCTTGTTGCCACGAAATGCCTATATTCTTGGAGCAGACATAACGGTAGTTCATCTGGCGACAACAGGAGCCACCAAACCAAGTGATTTCAGACAGTTCCATCATCAGTCGACTTTTCCATAGAATTATCAACGAATGATTTCCTTACCATTGTCTCCGCGCCAGAAAGCGTTTCGGAAATGGTTTCGTCGATAAGATATGGCTGGCAAAATCCCTCATCATATGATTAACCAGGATGCGGCTTCCTCCCCCCGAAAACGTAAGGAGATTCAAAGAGCCGAAACGTTTAAAGATGGGGGAACTCCTCTGAGGATCCCTGTCGGAGCTTCAAGGCGAAGTAACATTCAGAGCACGATGTTCATTTAGGATATACATTCCAAGTAAACCTGCAAAATATGGAATAAAAGTGTTGTGATGCTGTGACAGTGCCACGTATTATCCAATAAACATGGAGTTTGAGAGACAACCAAATGAAGTCAGAGATCAGAATCAGGGTGCACATATTGTGAAAAGAATATCATTTGTACAAAAGTGGTTGGTGGGAGATAACCTATTCATGAGCGTTGCTTTGCTCTGGCAGAAGAATTGCTTACTCAAGGTATGGACCTGTATGGGAACCACACTCAAGAATAAACGAGACAATCCTTAAAAGCACGCTAGGCACAAAACAATCGAATTATCTTCGATCTTTGCATTCGATGGCAACAAAACTTTAGTGTCATGTGCTCCCAACAAAAGGTAAGTCGATCATGTCGAAAATGCGCCATGATAAGGCTGAAGATGGTCCGAGAAAAAAACTAGTATTTTATTCTTAATTTTAATTCAAATAAGAGCGGTTTAGAAAATTAGGATCATTTGGTCTGCATCTATTCTTGCAAACGAAAAGTCAAAAAGTGGCTTTTTGTCATGTTCTTTAAACGTGCTTGACACAGATGCCATTGCCAGTTTAGTAATTTGAATGTGGAATAACTCCCGATTGAAACAAGTCGCGCAAATGATGCATTTATGCCTGTTTATCGAAGTCTCGGAGAGTCTCTATCCCAGCCACTGATTAGAAGACGTTTGGTCAACTCAGCCCACAACTCAGAAAACCAATCATGGATGCAATTAAACTTCTCGAGCTAAACTCTGCAGAACTTGGGACAATAATGAAAGACCAGCTAAAGTAAAGAAAACATAGGGATGGGAACTTGAAGTGCTCTAGACCTGCTTGTTCATCACACTTTGTCAACAGATCAAATGTGACAAAAGCATATAACTGTACAATTTAGAGATATTATTTGCATTAACATTGAGCAATTTTATAATTACATTGAATCTCAAATGAGCAATTTAATTAATTTTTATTTGATAAAAAAGTATTGCTTAAAAACGTTTTAATCTTCTATTGATTCAACGTGTTTTTTGACTTAAAACGTTCACATGCATAAATTTAAAATATTTAGAATTGATGTTGTTCAAACTAACTTTGTAAAAAAAGTCTCTGAATTAATATTAAATGAAAACGGACAGGGATGCAATTTGAACCCCCAAGAACCGGGAACGTAACTTTTTAGTATGAACCGGATGAGGGTTGTTGGACACTGAACTTCGTCCTACTTGCATCATCACACAAGCTCCAAGCGTACAACACTAGGAACGTACAGCACTAGGAACGTCCGACACAGAACCTCGGCCCACAACTCCGCCACAAACGTGCAGGACAGCAACAGTGACTCAGCGAGTAGCAGTGGACTCCTTTGTTTCAAAGCCTGGCGAAAGTCTATTTAAGGAGCCAGGAGAAGACACTCATCCGTTCGCCCTCAGTGGTCTTCCTCTTCGCTTGATTTCCGTGATCTCTTCTCAGGCCTTGTGCTTTGGCCTTTGTTGACTTGATCCTTTATCTTCTTCGTTTTCGACTTGATATCTTTGTTTTCTCATTTGACTTGATATCGTTGTTTTCTCATTTGATATGACTTCTTGTTTATTAAATAAACTTTGTATCATAAATCTATGTTAGTTGTAGTTTGCAGTTACGTACGCTACAGGGTTAACAACGTTACTTTTATGGTAAAACATCTATAATATTACTACCAGTCCTTCAGTTTAGTTATCACTGCTTTTTGGGACTCGCAAAGTTTTCAAATATTTAAATTTTACAATCATTATTTTATTTTGCCTTTTCATTACCACAACTGTTAATGGAGCTGCATCAAAGCGAATGTCTTAATAACTCGTCTATCGACGATTGGTATTAAAAATAGTTTTAAAAGTTGAAGAAAAGCAGAAAATTACACTTATTTTTATAAGAAAGTTATAGAGAAATTATTTTTAAAGAAAAAAAAGAATTATTATCATTAAATAGATTATTAAAGAAAATTATAGAAAGTTTCATATCTAAACATCCATTGTGTACTCCGGTCCAGGAACGTCATTTAAGCTTTTTCCGAGGGGGCCAAACTCTCAAGCAACTTGAGGAGACGACCTTTTTTGCTTCTAGCCAACATTCAGAGGAAGGAGGGTAAACCCTCGTATGTGGGATGTCTAGGTAGGGGGACCGTTCCCTCAAAATTACGTCCCCGGCTAAAAATGTGATCCCAGTCGATCCATATTTATCAGTTGGTGGAAATGCTAAATACCATATACGCCAAATGGCGTAAACTCAAATGGCAGGATCCCTGTAAGACAATCAAAATGAGCCTCTTCAGGAAGGATTACGTGTAACTTATATCGTCAAATCACGAAAAAATCAGAATACACGACAAGCTAGATTATGAGATTCCATTAAATGTACACATTAGATGTAAAAGTTTGAATTTTTATAATGTTGTCATGTCTAGGACACGACGAAGCCCTCGGAAATTTTTTATTGAGATTTGTAAAGTTCTTACAGGGACCCGTGAGTAACTAGGAGCAGGGGCGCCGAGAGCCAACAAGGGCCCCAGGGCAGGACATCATTGCGGGCCCCTTGTCAAAATACAGTCAATTCCGGGTATATTCGAGTCGGTTACAGCAGAGGCATAGCTGAGGGGGGGGATACATATGTCCCCGGGCGCTAAGATACAGAGGCGCCAAAATGAGGCTTAATGCATCAATGGGACAGGATCGTCTCAGTAATCTTGCTCTTCTTAGTATAGACAGAGAAACGCTTGAGAAAACAGACTTTGATGACGTTATTGATTAGCTTGCAATTGTTAAATCAAAAAAAATAAATCTATTTTAGACAGTATTAGACTACTATGCATGTAAATCATCTTAGACTGTGACTGATTGGGTGAAGCATGCGCTACTATTTGTAGTTCGTTTTTTCACTTTTAAATGGATGCCTTGTGCCATTAAAATTTTTATTTCAATTTCAAGTGTAGTGTAATGCAGTAAGATTAAATATATAGACATGGAAAAGGGCGCCAATTCTATAGTTTGCCCCGGGCGAAAAATACCCAGGCTAGGCCTCTGGGTTACAGTCAAGATTCGCAAACAGTCAAGCTGATCTCTTGCACCGTGTAAACCATACGTAGCTTACTATTTTCGATTATAGTAAATATTCAGTTATAGTCAAGTCAACAGCCTACAGTTTTGGACGTGACTATATCCGGAATTGACCGTATTTAGAAATTTTGTCGCTATAATAAAACCTGTAAATCGAGGTAAATGTTACTATCAAGGTTCAACATTCGTGCATACACGGTACTAAATTAAATTATAGAAATGACTTTTGCAAAGGTAAACGCTGTTCGTCATCTAATTTGAATTTATTTGTTTTACAGTTAATCAAAATGAAAGCAGTAATTTTTGGTGGTCAAACACGCAGCGAGGCGCTGCCAACTCTAATCATCGGTGATCCTATTTTTTGTGAGTGTTTCATTTCATCATAATTGTGTCCTTACCTGCAACGACCGTACAACCAGCCACATGCTACGTGTACAGATTTGTGTGCACTAAGCAAACTGGTGTTTCGATGGAGATTAAGCTACACAATTTCTTAAAAACGATGTAATTATGTGGAACCGACTTTTACGACATGCAAGAGAGATGGCTACAACAAAACTTTGCGGGCTTTTCTGCGTGCAGACAGTTCAATTATACTGTTGTAATCAATCGTTCTTGCAAGTCGACCTTCCACTGCCGGCATTCCAAGGCTGGTCAGGCGTTCTTGACACATTGTCGATCTCAGAACATTTTTAACTCGGGCCAATGTGATGAAAGATCGTTCTGCTTGAGCAACGGTAACCGGAAGCGTGCAGAAGATACGTATCATAATGACAACGTTTGGAAACAGTGTATCGATTTTCAAAGCGTGTAGACGGTTCAGCATGGCGACAGACTTATTCAACAGCATATCAACTGAATTTCTAAGAGGCCGACTGTATCCATGGAATTCCCACCAATTTCCCTTCTAGAGTAAGTGATGCATCAACTTCTACGGGCACAGCCCTGTCGTTTGGAGACGCAACAATAAACGCTTCGCTCAACACGCGCCGACTTTTCGACTGCATCAGTTATATGAGAAAATTTCATGAACGGTTAGGTTTGTAACCTAACATGTGGTACAGAAATGACGTCCAATGCCATTATATAAATTGCAAGAAGGCGTTATAAAATGGTTGACTCGAAGTGGGCGTTTTTCCTAGTTACGACGCCATTATTAAATGACACAATAACATAACTGTTGTTATTTATTATAGCAATGGATTTGCTCTTTCAATATCGTGATAGTTTGACAAATTAAATATGTAAGATTTTTACATCCTTTAGACCAAAAATCAACTTTAGCAGTAATCTAGTGTGATGGTAAATCAAACCTTTCCTGCTAGGGAACAACACAAATCAAATCTGTAATGATCCGTTTCGCCTAAAATGGTGTGGGCGTCCTACACCAACCTTACCCTAGCGTCTCACATCAGAATACAGAGTTTATACACCCTACGTGAAATGGACTGTTCGTTCGGCAGTATATAAAAGTATTTTACAATATGTTAAACTATGGGGCTATTAGGACATTATGTTCTGTCGCCTACGGTAAACGAAGAGACGTGCAAAAATTGACATGATCGAACCGGCCGGGCCCCCTTACAGATGCGGGCCCCCTGTCAGTGACCCCACCTGCCTCCCCCCTCTCGGCGTCACTGACTAGGAGCTAGACGCTAATATCCAGCAGATTCGTAGTTAAGACGAGCCAAGCTGAACATTATTGCAGTCACCGCCTATTTTTAAATCATAAGTCGCCGGTGGTTTTATAGCAATGTCAAATTCGATTCTATTCATAACAGCTTGATTATAATTGTATAAGCTAGTATTTAACGTAACTGAAGTTAGTAGACACTCAAATTTATTTTCAATTGCGAAGTTTTAAATTACAATATTTGGAAATTGCGTTTCAAAAGGTCGATCGTTTCTGCCAGGACTTGAGCGACTCCAGAAGCTCTCATTGGCTTCCTCGTGTCTTCTACTTACCCGTGTCAATCGACAAACTTCGACTAAGCAAGGCTCTTTGTATCTCTTTGGCTTTATTGTGTCGATCGCTTCCACCCAGTTGCCCATAGCGGCCATGAAAGCTCTCAGTGGCTTCTTCAAACCGTGTATTAAATATATGCAAAGTGGGGCTTATAATTTCTTTGTGAGAATCAAAAATTTTCGGGACTTGGCCGTTGGCCCACAATTGATTGATTTAGGAGCCCATTGAAATTGGCCCCGTCATTTGGTGAATTATTTACTGTATTCCTGTACTGTAGTTTTGGCTCCTCATGTGTCAGATCCAGAATGGCTTCTACAGCCTCAGACATCATTGGCAGTGGTTGACAAGCAGGAGGGAGTGAGTAAAAATTACCTTAAATTTGTTGACGGACTTCCCCTGAGAGAAAAGATCTGAGGTGCATGTTATATCCAGGATTTACTGAGATGGAGGCCCGATGCAGTCTGGTTGGTAGAGGTCCATAAACCAGATTCTAACTCTTCTCCATCATTAATAATAAAAAGTTTTCTGGGGTTGGTGGTGCCCCTAATTGATGGGGGCTCTTGTACTTTGGGATATCCCAATCACACCTAAATGCTGGTTATATTCTGTAATTGATCCAACGATTAATGAGTTAGTTGCCATCTGACAAGGAATTAAGGATTTATATACTCACCTCCCATACCGACACTGGTAAAATTTTGAGGACATCACCCTTGTACCTCCAAGGCGGAGAGGTTGAGATAAGCACACTTCAAAGTAACCAAGTTGGTATGCACTTTGGTCTCAGAAAAACAAAGATCATCTGATGAAGTCGTAACAAGGAAACTGGGAGAAGGATTGCACAAATTGATGAGATGACCTTTTTGATCCTCGTGGAAAGTCAGGGGGCGGGGCATAACTCGTGATCGATTGTAGTGTAACTGGATATACACAGACAATCAGAAGAATAAGGGTTGAACAGATGAATTGTTGACTCGAGTCGAGAAGGAATAATGTCGCGTTAAGTTCATGAAACGTAAACAAACATGGCGCTCGGAGCCCGCGTCTCTAATTATGCAAGTAGGACAAAGTTCCCGTGTCCAACACGATCCATCCAAAATTATCAATGCACTGCAGTCAAGAGTGTAGATGTTGGGGAGGTACACTCCTGGTTACTGGCACCCATTGACAAACTCTTATAAAGTTATAGGTTGTTGACCTTTGCAAGCGATGCATAAAATGAAGAACTTAGACTTTAATCCTGTACCTCATCAGAAAGAGTAGAGCAATGGGCACACGCACTCCATTCAGTTGGAAATTTAAGACTATATTTACAAGAGATAGTTACTCTGTTGGCAAGTCACCAATTTCTAGTTTTGCTAGGTTCTCCAGCAGAGGATATTGATGAAAAGCTATTTTTTATAAAATAGGGGTGCCTCGGCCAGTCTTGGCTACTCTGGTGCATTGCAGTACAACTGGGAAGGGCTTTCAAATTGAGCAGGTAGTCCTCCTCCATCCAAATAATCTCATTATTCAATTAACACATTTGAAATTTGACATTAACATACATTCCTACCTACCACATCACAAAGATGTTTGATTAAAGTTGTGACTTTAGTTGTGATGAGATTATGAAGGAACGAAAGAAACTTTCCTTTACTTTACTTTAAAATTACCAATATGCATACATTGAGGCATTTCATTAGCATAATTAACACTGGGAAACATATCCTGCCAAGTAAAATTTCTGAAATTTGGATTGAGTTGCAAATGACGACCTTTTCAATTATTAAATGGTAAAAAAATTGATATAAATTTAGTTCAACCATGATTCAACAGTCAGTTTATTTGATTAAGTATCTGAAACACTTTTTTGTGATCCTTTTCTCATTTCTTGAATTTTCTTCTGGGAAAAAATATTTTGTCTATTTGAAAACTTGGAATTAATTATTTTACAAGTAAATACATAAAATATAAAGCCATGTTCAAACATGCCATCGGATCAAGAGATTCTTAAACATTGTTTAAGCATCAATTATGATATTCAACTTACAAATACAACAAATACATTGTCTGGAGTTGCCAACTTAAGTTTATTGCAGAAGTCCGGAAACCTACCAAAACTTGTAGTTGTGGTGACACTTCCTATCGAGAACTGGAAATGCAAAATTTTTGAGACGTTCATGAACGTGAGTTTCTTCTCAAATTTAAAATCATATTGTCAAATCTTACTTATTACGTTGCTCAGCAGTGAAAATCTGAAACTACCACTCATTTGTGAGTACAAAAAACGAGTCTTATGGCTTAATTAGGACGACTGAATCAATCATATCTAAATGGAATTTCAGTTTAAAAGTTATAAAAGTTACATGACTAGAGCCAAATCTCATCTATAAGATCACTAAAAGACAAAATTAACTATTTCATAACTATCAACTAAATCATGAGCTGAACAGTATACCTGAAGTTGAGCTAACCAAACTTGATGCTGTCACACTATGACCAGGTAATCCAAAGGAAAAACCTAAACAGTTTTTAATAGCCTTCATTTTATGTAATAGCCAATAATAGAGTCTTATAACTTAATTAGGATGAGTGAATCAATCATATCTAAATGGAATTTCAGTTTAAAAGTTATGTAACTAAAGCCAGATCTCATCTACGAGATCACTAAAAAACAAAACTAACTATTTCATAACTATCAACTAAATCATGAGCTGAACAGTGTACCTGAAAATGAGCTAAACAAACTTGATGCTGTCACACCTTGATCAGGTAATCCAAAGGAAAGACCTAAATAGTTTTTAATGGCTTTCATTTTATGTAATAGCCAATAATAATGAAGAATATTTTATCTCTTCTCATAATATACATGTACAGTGCTTGTCATTGTAATACGACATTTGTATAAATATCACAATTTGTCAAGTTATCTGAAAAACTGATGCATATGAGTTTCGATGCCCAAAGTTTCGATTATTTTATGCATCTATTAACACTTAATAATACGGCAAAAGGTTTGCATAGTAAAATTTGAATATGAATGAAATCTCTTGGAAAAATTTCTTTGATGTCGTTCAGGGACACTTCAAAGAATAAGGACAGTCTACCTATACAGAAAATAACATCTTATCAAAAAGGTTGTAAGGTTATTGTAATAACGTTCTGTATATAAATAACAACTGGTTGTTCCAGTTTGTGCTTCTCCCAAGGCTGCTGCGATCTATGAGATCGGTTTGCCCACAGTTGAAGGATTAGAGAGGAAAGTTAGCAGATACATCAGATCGTGGCTTGGGCTACCTCCAGAGATGTCATCTGTTGTCCTCTACAGTAAGAGCTCGAAGTTAAGGTTACCTCTTCGTTCGTGGAAGAGTATGAGGTCTCTAAAATAAGAACGCAGTGAATGTTGAATAACTCTGCGGACATCAGGATCCGCGAAGTTAGACCACTGTTAAGAACTAAAAGGAAGTTCTCAGCACAGGATGAAATTGATAAGTCATAGTAAGTATGTAATAAGTAATGATAGTTGACGTTCGAAGAAGTGCAAGGTCCTACTCAGTCGGGTCGTCAGGCTGTTGGGTGGAACCACTTTGCAAAATGGTCTGAGTCTTGCCCTGCGGTTAGGGCAAGGCTTATTATTCAGGAGAGGAGGAGGGATTTGGAAAAAGATCGAGTCATTAAGACAGTGCAGCAGGCACAGCAGGGTCGATGGACCGCATGGGAAGACGTGGTTCAGCGTTTAATCGGTTGGTACGAGATATGGAGAATGTCTCCATATCGTCTGGCCTTTCTGATAAGATCGATTTATGACCAACTTCCCTCTAAGGACAATTTGCGAAGATGGGGTTTGACGGAAGACTGTAAATGTGAGCTCTGCGGCGGCTTCGAGACATTTCATCATGTGCTCTCAAGTTGCGCATATGCCCTCGACAGTGGTCGGTACACATGGCGACACAATAAGGTCCTAAAGGAAGTGGTAGAAGCTACCAAAACGTAAGCGGCGGTAGCTAAAGCAAATTCTCGCAAGATAGCATTGCAGCGGAAAGTATACTTCTTGCACTACCTTGTAAGAAAAAATAGACTCCCTCCGAGGAGAGACATTCTTGCAAAAGCTAATGATTGGACTGTCGCAGCCGACCTGGAAGGCCTTGAGATACTATCCCCAGCTGCTTAGGGATAGCGGCAGGAGGCCGGATGGTGTTCTCGCTTCGTCGTCGTCAGGCACTCTCATTTTGATAGAGTTGACTGTCCCGTGGGAAGATAGGATTGAAGCAAGTAATGTGCTGAAAGAAGAGAAATACTCTGAGCTAGTGAAACATCTAGAGGTGAGCGGGTTTCGGGTAACGCTGACGCCCATTGAAGTTGGGGCGAGAGGTTTAGTTGGTAAGTCAGCCTACACGTTCCTCACTCAAGTAGGTTTATCGAGCTGGGAAAGAACTAGGACTGTGATAAAAATGTCGGAGGCTGACGAGGAAGCATCGTGTTGGATTTGGGAGATGAGAGGCCGTAAGCGTTGCTAAGAATAGTGATCGCGGTTTGGTTGTTGAGATGTTGACGCGCGCATTCGCAAATAACGTAAAAACGCGATTGAGCGTTTGAGGCAATATATGCGCGCGTCCGGTGAGCGTATATTTCTAAGTGACGGCGGCCGCTTCAAAGAAATTATAACGCTCAGTTTGCATTATATGAGATCGATGCGAGAAGGTCGTCGTGAATCTCATCGATCACCATATAACGTGCCATCGTAAGAAGCGCAGCCTTAACCGTTAGGCCATGTGGGCGCACTAAACCCGTTACGCAAGTAACATGGGTGAAAAAATGTATGTAGCAGGGGCGTCAAAAATCGTTTCCGGAGGGAGTGGGCTCAGATCATAATGATATGGTTTATTTCCACATCACTAGTCATACCTAGATGATTCAGTTAAAAAACCAAAGACATAAAATAATATAATGATATGAAGTTGTTCAATCTTAATAAAATATAAAGACAAAAATAAAAATAAAATTTGTTATCTCAGCTCTCTAAAATTATTACATGCCCCCACATAAAAAAACTCTGGATTTGGTAAAAACTAGGTGGGCCTCCTGGGAAGAGGTTGAGATGGAATTTCCCTTTCATCCCTTGCAGCATCAAAGTAACAATAAAAGTTTCATGCATGATTGCCCACTTCAATTTTGAGCTTGAATGTTCATGGGCCCCATAAATTTTTCTAGGCCAATGGATGCACCCCCTTCTTGTGGGGCCTTGTGTCAAATATATTATTGTAGAAGTTCATATTATTTTTTACTTTACAAAAAAAAAAACAATAGCTGATATAAAGCCTAATTTATTACTTTTATTTAATTATTTATTTGTCCAATATCAATTATGTCTGGAAATTGTTAATCTATTTGAGAATTTACATTTAATTTTTTCGTTTCTAATTATTTCAAGGAAGGTTTGAATCCGACTGAAAAGCCTATAAGCATCCATTCATTGTATTTAGTCAATAAATTCCATTATAAAGATGCTTTAAATATCTTCTTATACTAATTTATAAAGTAAGTTATACTTGAAGTCGAGTCAAGCAAACCTTTTTCAATTGCATTTCCACCAGGCATTCCAAAAGAAAACTCTAGAAAGGAGTAATTTGTTTTAGGTAATTTATATTTAAATTTATTTATAAATGATATTTAAATTTTTAAAATTAATTTGTAAACTAAGCTGCAATGCGCACTTGGGGTTGAGGCAGAACAACTTTTTTCAGCCACATTAATTTTAGCAGATTCAAATAGAAAATCTACAATTTTTTTTTTATTACTTCATAATTTCTTTATGTCATAGTTAGGAAGCTGAATCACAAAAAATAAATTTTTTTAAAATTAATTTTAAAACTAAGTTGCAATGTGTACTTGGCATTGGATTAGAAATGCTTTTTGCATCAAAGGAAAAATCTACAAGAAATAATGTTATTTTAGATAACTCTTTGTAAACAGTGTGAGATTTAGGGGAGGCTGGGGATGGCGATGGCCAAGGAGACAAAATTAATTAAATTTATTTTAATTATCTAAATAATTTACTATCTTTGATGGACATTTTAATAGTTGTACAACCCTATTAAATCTGCCATTGTGGCACCAACCAAAGTGTTCTAGATAAACCATTTGTTCATATAGATATACCAGTTATTGGCTATCAGGGAATATTCAGAACCAGGCATGGATTGAGTATCTAGTATAACACGCATACGATTATATCACTCAGAGGGGGGTGGGCGGTACGTAAAATCGAACATAACGCGCGTGTAATATGGATGAAAAAATATATATAACAGGGGCGTCCAACACAGGGGCGGCCAGCCATAAGTTTCTGTTTGGCCTGCGAAGCTTCTTTGATTTTGTAAAATGTTTTTATTTAATTTAAAATTATTTAAATTAATTTTTTTTAATATCTCCAACTTTTGATTTTTTTCTTTCTTTGCTTATATAATATATCCATGCTTGTGCTGCTAAATAAGCATGATTTAAACTTTAAACTTAAAAATGATGGAAAAAGTTGTATCAGCTCTCCACATCATCAGGTCCATAGGTTAACTGGTTATGCTCGGGAATCAAAATAAATCATCGGAACTTATCTCTCACTATAACATAAGTTTTCGTAAATAGTTCTTAAAAGTTTGTCTAAAATTATAAATTTAAATTTATTAAATAAATTAAAACTACTTAAGCTTTTTTATATTAAATTACATACTTTATTATATTAAACTACTTTAATTTTTTTTAGTTTTATTTACAGTTTACGCCGTAAATCGGTTTCAGTTTAATTGTTATTTTTCTTTTTCAGTGTCAAGCATTTTTTGCTATTTCGTTCCCACCCCGAAAATAAATTTCAGTCAGACTCTACTGCCAATTGCAGTTCAACCTTCAATCATTCTTTAATCAAAAATGCTAGGGCCACATTCACAGGATTGCCAGTGTTTGTGCTTGGATTTTTTGAAAAATTTTGACCCAATCTGGGTTTCTAGGGTTTTTGTTTGGAAATCTGGGTGTTTTTGGAAAAATAATTTTTTTTGGTAAAAATAATATTCTAGTGAGTTGTGCAGCTATTTGTCCCAAACATTTCCAGACAGAATCCACCTCCCATATCTTCATAAAACATTTTTCTACATGTGCGTAAATCAGAACTGCACCCCAATGGTCGGCCTTAAACTCTTGGCCTCTGATACCATTAACCTCCAGAAGCTGCTGGAAAGACTTAAGAGTGAATGTTTTAATAAGTGAAAAGTCTTATCTAATATAATAATAATAATATGTTTATTAGTATAGCACCATAAGCTTAAGCGTTAGGGGCACTCAACCATTTGTATAACGCCACATCCAAGGCGCTGGTTTGCGAACGTGGTACGTAACGACTGTTGCTTTTATCATCGTTCGCAGGCTCGCTACCCTCTGAGCTAACTTGCATAGCCATTATCTGGAGGTAGATATGGCTCATTCTCAGCTATTACAAATTACTGTCAAAATTGGAAAATATAATTACTATATTTTATTTAAGTGATGCTTGTACCACTAGGATAAATTGTTATGGTAACATCTTCCATTCGAATCCCAATATGGTTTTAACATGTCTCAACTTTTTCCAGCAATATGATAAATATCAATCACTACCAATTCATTATTTTATAGAATTTAAGTGGTCTTACGTTAACAAAATTTGATATTAAACATTAATTTCCAATTTTTTAATTTTGTTTTCTGCTATCATGACTCGTTTTCCAGTTAATTTAAAATAAAATCAAATCTTGATTTCAGGCAATTTGCCTGTTCATGAGCATTTCAAATACCAACTCACCAATAAGAGAACCAAAAATTTCCTTGATTTTAGCCTCATCTTTATCACTATTCCATTTGAAAGAAAGAACAAATTCTTCTAAGATACCATTAATAGGCCAAGAACCAAATAAGATATCATCTGTGTCATCAGTAACAAGGTTATTTGCTGCATTTTCACATTTTGTTATTTTTTTCTCCAAAGCTTGTTGCAAGCTATTCAATTGCAGTTTG
Organism: Whitmania pigra; assembly: GCA_021613335.1. Lineage (NCBI taxonomy): Eukaryota > Metazoa > Annelida > Clitellata > Hirudinida > Haemopidae > Whitmania > Whitmania pigra. Next base: position 5,479,549 of record JAJTWR010000266.1, on the reverse strand, counting down.
GAGGCCACTGCTTTCTTGACATAAGAATAGGCTTTTTTGTCAACTTCTTTGCAAATCATTTTTGCTTGAGAATCAATAACATGTTTCAATAATTTTGTCCTCTCATCTATTAACATTTTCACCTCATTTGTTACATTTTCACATTTGAGTAGCTTCAGTGCAATTTTATGAAGCTCTGCTTCAATTTCTGAAAACTTGCACTTTGTGATTGCAATTTCCTTATCCATCTGTATTTTTTTCAATTTCATGAAGTCAGTCACCAGCTGCATTTTGTGCTTTTTATGTTGTGATGCATAAACTCTCAAGCTAACAACTTCTTTGCAGTCGTCACAATAAACGTTCACATTCTCAGCTTCTTCAACCAATTCATTTGCATCACCTTTGTTTTCATCTTTTAATAACAGCTTTTCAACCAAATGAAACCTGGTTGAAGGAATTTTTGAATGTGCCAACGAGCATTTTAAACAGTAATAATGATTACAATCTCCACAGAAAGTTGTAACTTTTTCTTGCATGCAGATGTCACATTCCTTTGCTTTGCTTGTCATGGTCAGTCCTGCAATCTCAGTTTGTCCAGTATCCTCTTGTTCCTTCTGAATCCAAGATTCAAAATCATCAATTGGAGCTTTAAAGGATTCAAAACAACTTGGGCATTCATAAGAACCATCCTCATCAATTTTGATACTTTCTTTAATGCATTTTATGCAGCATACATGGCCACAGGGCAGCTTGCATTTCCTGCACTCATTTTCTAAGCAAACATCACAGATGGATTGCTTTTCATCCATCTTGTGCAAAGCTGTACTTTGAAAACTAAAATTAACATTTAAGGCAGCATTAAACTTTATCTAAAGTCATAAGTCTAGCTCAAAACTAATGAATGAAATTAATATAATTCTGTAAAATTGTATACTTCAGGCTAAATAATTTATTATACGTTAAAGCCCTCAATAACTTTGCAACTGTCTCAAAAAAATTTGCTTCCTGTTGGAAGCCAGTAACACATTGTACTTGACAATAAGTGACATAATTATGCATTACGTTTTAATTACTGTTCAATAAATAAAGCTTTATTTTTACTCTTACCTGTTTTCGACACCTTAAGCCAAGCAGAAAAATGATAAGCTTTCTGCCAAACTTTCCCTGCTTTCGTTTTCGAACGTGCCACCTTGACAATTTTATCATTTTACTTCCTGTATCGGAGTATTATCAATAAATATTATATAAAATAAAATTAATTATTTAAATGATAATATATCCAATTTAAAATCGATTTTGAAAAGGAGGGTGCCAGTTTAATTGTTCCACATTGCATTAAGAGAATAATTTTTAGAGTGTAGTGTATGTGTTGAATCAAAATCTGTACAAATTAATGTTTAAATGATTATTTCTTAATTGCGATTAGGTTCTTAATAGCTAACCAAGAGATTATTAAGAGATCTTTAAATACGATTGCACAAAAGATGCAGAACAGTGTGGAACTTAGAAACTCCTACCGCGGAGTTAACCGACAGGGAATCATCAGAGTAGTGCCCCCGTCATCAAACGTTTCGGCCCAAACTTCTGACGTTCTCGAGGGGTGGGCCACACCCGTTGATAAGGCGGATGTCCCTGTCGGTGAAAAAACCCTACCTATCCAACTCCATCGTAACGCACCGCACGTTATATGGTGATCGATGAGATTCACGACGACCTTTGCGCATCGATCTCATATAATGCACACTGGGCGTTATAATTTCTTTGAAGCGGCCGCCGTCACTTAGAAATATACGCTCACCGGACGCGCGTCAACATCTCAACAACCAAACCCCGATCACTATTCTTAGAAACGCTTACGGCCTCTCATCTCCCAAATCCAACACGATGCTGCCTCTGCAGCCTCCGACATTTTTATCATAGCCCTAGTTCTTTCCCGGCTCGATAAATCTATTTGAGTGAGGAACGTGTAGGCTGACTTACCAACTAAACCTCTCGCCCCAACTTCAATGGGCATCACCCGAAACCCGCTCACCTCTAGATCTTTCACCAGCTCAGAGTATTTCTCTTCTTTCAGCACATTACTTGCTTCAATCCTATCTTCCCACGGGACAGTCAACTCTATCAAAATGAGAGTGACTGACGACGACGAAGCGAGAACACCATCCGGCCTCCTGCCGCTATCCCTAAGCAGCTGGGGATAGTATCTCAAGCCTTCCAGGCTGCGACAGTTCAATCATTAGCTTCTGCAAGAATGTCTCTCCTCGGAGAAGAAGTATCTCGCTGCAATGCTATCTTGCGAGAATTTGCCGTTTTGCTTCTACCACTTCCTTTAGGACCTTATTGCGTCGCCACGTGTACCGACCATTGTCGAGGGCATATGCGCAAATTGAGAGCACATGATGAAGTGTCTCGAAGCCGTCGCAGAGCTCACATTTGCAGTCTTCCGTCAAACCCCATCTTCGCAAATTGTCCTTAGAGGAAAGTTGGTCATAAATCGATCTTATCAGAAAGGCCAGACGATATGGAGACATTCTCCATATCTCGTTCCAACCGATTGAACACCAAACCTCGTCTTCCCACGCGGTCCATCGACCCTGCTGTGCCTGCTGCACTGCCTTAATGACTCGATCTTTTCCAAATCCCTCCTCTTCTCCTGAATAATAAGCCTTGCCCTAGCCGCAGGGCAAGACTCAGACCATTTTGCGAAGTGGTTCCACCCATCAGCCTGACGACCCGACTGAATAGGACCTCGCACTTCTTCGAACGTCAGTTCAACTGACTTATCGATTTCATCCTGTGCTGAGAACTTCCTTTTAGTTCTTAACAGTGGTCTAACTTCGCGGATCCTGATGTCCGCAGAGTTGTTCAACATCCACTGCTTTCTTGTTTTAGAGACCTCATACTCTTCCACCAGGGAACGAAGAGGTAACCTTTACTTCGAGTTCTTACTGTAGATGGCAACAGATGACATCCCTGGAGGTAGCCCAAGCCACGATCTGATGTATCTGCTAACTTTCCTCTCTAATCCTTCGACTGTGGGCAAACCGATCTCGAGTTGATTGTTTATATTTTAGATCGTTTTGATTTAATAACTAAATACACAAGCCTTCAAAATACATACAGTTACGCAAACAAATGAACATAAAGCGATTTGAAATTGTATTTAAACATGCCCTCAAAATGCATACAGTTACACAAGAAAAATGAATATAAAGTGATTTAAAATTTAACTCATTAGAATGCTAAATCAATGAGAACCCTGAGCTTGTTTCTTTGCAACGAGACGGTTCCATCTGGGTGTAATCGGAGACAATGACACCCGAAGTGTGTTCCTTATGTCCAGTTTATTCCGTTGTTTTGTTTTAGTTGCTGTCACTGCAGAAAACCCTGCTTCACAAAGATAGGAAATGGCAACAGGGTTTAAGTGCTATGGTTGCAATCTCAGGGTATTTCGCCATGACTTTAATCCAGAACACCGGTAGAGTTGTTGTCTGGAACGCAGTTTTAAGGAGGCCGTCATTAGCAATCTCCAGCAGTTGATCTTCTTGCACAGACATGCTAGATTCGCCTGGTTTGTCGACAAATGGGTCGCGGATCCATGCCTTACCAGTTCGTGGGTCTTTTGTGGTTGGGAAGTAATTCGAACTCTTTTAAAAGCAAAGGTGATCCGTCACCAACTTGGAAAATGAATGCTCAGGTTCAGTCTCGCATAAAATCCCCGCTAATGTTTGAAATATGTCCAAAATGCCTCTGTTCACGCGCTTTCATCACAACCCCAGTTTGGCTTTAAATGCAGCTACTTTGTCTACCCACTTGAAGACAGTTGTCATTTTCCCCTGAAGGGACAGATTGAGTTCATTGAGCAGGCTAAATATGTCACACAGGTAAGCTAGTTTTGCGACCCATACCTTGTCACCGAAATGTGCTGCCAACGGTGATTTCTTTTCTGAGAGAAATCTTTGCAATGGCTCTCGCAATTCAAATACTCTGGTTAGCAAGTTAAGGGCGTGTGCTTTGATGAGGTTAATAACTTTAACATGCTAAGAAAGAGATGACAGCGGTTGTTCTCAAGCCCTACAAACCATTTTAATGTTTTTTATGAAATGGAAATAATTTGTTGTTCCTTGGGCGGCCCGGTATCTTTTGATCCACGGACCGGGGGTTGGGGACCACTTCGCTAGAGGGCACGATTGTAAGTTATGTGGAAATCTTCAGGAAACGTAAAAAACTAAATATGTGGCTCATTATGGAATAAATTAGAAACCATCAACGTGGATACATTAGATAAATTTAATATGTACCTAAGTAAATTTGGTTATTAGAATTAAAAATGAGTGGTTGTTACACAGATCCGGGATTTTTAACCACTATAAATAATTGTTATGTTATGTTGTTATTTCATGTCAAGAACCACTTAATGTCACCACCCCGAACATTGGCTTATTTTTTGGATCACCCTTATTTGGAACATGACCGCAATGTCATTTCACTTTAGAGTTTAGTAATTTTTCTTTCTGTAATTTGATGTTGATAATGTTAATCCAGACCCCAAGAGACAAAGCTATTAAAAAGCATGAACTATGGTCAAGACTTTTTTTGATTCTTTAAAGAATAGTTAATAAGAACACATTCCTATGATTGCATAACAGTAATAATCTGGATAATCAATGTAATTACAATATATGAAAAATTATCTACCAAAATGATTTTCATTATCACTAAAGTCATGTCTATGACAGGAAATTATGGTGAATGCTATTGGAGGATTGAGAGGTATGCTTGGAACACAGCATTGTACATGTCTGTGGCCTTGGACTTCAGAGAAAGCTGGTAAATCAAGAAAATCATGTCAATCTATGAAATGATACCTGCTCTATCCCCACAAAATCTTCTGATACATCAAACGCCTAAGCGACCTCAAGAGTACACAAGAGGTTTTGCTAGAAACTCTACTCATTAAATTAAACGAACTCTAGTAAATATATTATCACCTGGTGATTGTTGGAGTAGGGCTGCATCCTAAGTTCAGCCAACATCCTAGATGAATTTGTTAACTTGATGGATTGGTACAACATTTCAACGCCCTCAACATTCCTTCGGGCCACTGTGAAGATATTATTGTCTTGAAGTTTCTCAGCAATAACCTCTGAAGAAAAATTAAGACAAACAATTGACAACATTGCACAAGCACCAAATTGCTGCTAACCAATAGTGAACATTATTAACGATAATTTGAGTTACAATTATTATTAAAAATTACAGTCATCAATGCATAAGGTATTGACCAGGCGCAAGAGCAACATCCAACTGATAATGAGCTTCCTCCTGCACAGGCAACTCCTTCCAAGCACTAAGAAACATCTTCTTGTCCATCAGACCATCCTCACCGAAGACGATGTGAAGAGGGTACAAACAGCTAAAATAAAAGACATCCACGTTGTTCTTTATGGCAACCTGCAAACAACCAATTCACTCAATTAATGGAGAAATAAGCAAAACACCAACTCAACGCATCGCCAGAAGAAAGAAATAATTCTGAAATGCAGAGATGAATGACCTAAAGTTGGTAAAGAAAGGATTTAAAGTTGGAGCAAACAGATGACAAGTTTGCAGATGTAGCTCTCAAATAGATTGACTCTAATTTAAGCTAACTTATATCATAAAAAATTCATAATAAAATTCAGCAATCTTTTTGAGAATTGGCTGGATGCTGAATTACATTACCAAAAAAAAATTTTTCAAAATAATTTGAGCTTAAGGATGCTCGTGCATACCCAACTAAAGCCATGCAATTTGATTGAATTGCTTGTAAATCACCTGTAGATTGTTGATTGGATTCATGGACTGCACTGGTCCATTTGTAACCAAAGGGAGAGATACTTTGATTGACTGTGAAGGAGCAAGAGGAGTTGACAGATTGATTTGCTGAGATGGCACAAGTCCAAAACTAGCAACAAAACAAATCAAAATATTTTGAAAAATTGCTAATTTTGATGCAACTATTGATATTTTAACATTACAAAGTATAACCATTAATGATTAAAACTTAATTCTTTGATAGCAATTAAAATTGATCAATCCACGATAACCCTTCTTCAAGCACAATATTTACTTGTTCGCATTCATCCAATTTGTTTGATTGCCTTACATATCCAATTAGGATGTGATGGCAGTTTTTAATCGATCTACCATTTATATAGCTCAGCATCCTGAGGGCACTCACAGGCAAACATACCTATGAAACATATGACACGTAATGACTGTCACTTTCACCAACCCATGCAGGAACTCAACCCATTAGGCCAACCTGCTTGCCTTGCATTACAAAGATTGCAATCTTTCCCAAAGACCGAATGAACAAAATCAAGTGGTGTCGTGCACTAGACATGTGGCTCATTTTTAACTATTATCAGGTACTATACAAGATATCTTTTTAAAAATCAATTTATACTTCAGCCAAAAGCAAGATTTAACAACACTAGCTAAAAAATAGTTTTAGTAATTAAATTTTATTTTTAAAATGTGCTTAAATGAAGGAAATTCAAAAAGTAATTTCAAAAATTTATGATGGGCAAAAGTGGTCAATAAACTAGTTGGGTTGAAGTAGATATGATTATTTGTGGGAGAAGTTTAATTTGTTTCTGTATTCTTTAATGGGATTCAAGGTCAGCTGATTACCTAAGTTGCCAAAACATCCAATCCAATGATAGCAGTAATAATAATCGTAATAACGTTTAAATGGCCATGAGTGTAAGCGTCAGGGACGCAGTATAGAGCCACATCTTAGTGGCACTTTGTGGCGATGCAAACTGGGTCGCGGACATGACACTTAACAAATGTTGCATTTATCATCATTTACAGAAATGCTACTCTTTGAGCCAAGTGTTGGAAAAATTCAAAGAAAAATTGAGTGTCATTTTAATGCTAAATGAAATCATAAAAATAACAATCATTATGTAGTTCTAATAACAAAAAGCAAACCTATTTTTATTCAACTGAATAGCAAATCCAAATAATGATTGAGAGGAGGCATTGGTGAAGGTCATTTCCATGGTGATTTGTCCATTTCTTCTGGCAAAAGTTCCACTTATTTCAAGCCCTTTACCTTTAGCTGAATGCAACCAAACCTGAAATGAAAAAATTTGATTCACAAAAGCTCCACAAATTGCAATTAATTATGAGTGTTCACAAAGCAATTAGTGGTCATCACATTGCCATTGCAATTGGCATTTAATGTGTATCAATGTATTTTAAAAGTAGGCACATGAGCATATTTGAGATAGAACTCACACTTGGAGGAGGAACAAAGTTCTTTGGAGAGCCAAGAGATAGTAAATCCAATCCAGCTGAAATATCAGCAGTAGTCGATCCAACTGCTTGCATTGGTTGGCCCATCTAAACATATCAGGAATTGCAAAAATCACGTGAAGAGCATCATTGACATTACCAAAGTAGAAATCATAAAATACATTATTGGCACAACTAACATCAGCAAGGAAGTCCAAAATATTGTCCGCATTGCTTTGAGTAATGGCAGTGGCTGGATAGTTTGAAGGTTGTCCACCAATGTCAAGAAGGTCACCTATGAGATTATCAGACGTGATGGTACTTGCAGGGGTGAAATTGCTTTGAATATCCTGAATAGGGGAGTCTTCTTGTGAACTGAGTCTACTGCTGAAGGGTCAGATAATAACATGAGTATGACATACCATTGCACCACAATATTACTAAAAAAATGCAACTTATGAATTGAAGTGGATTACTTTCTTTAAGCTTAACCCTAGGGTGAGTTATTAATTAACTAACAAATAAATATAACTTAATAAATATTTACATCACAACAGCAACAAGCAATTCAAACCTAGAGGGGACGGGTTTGCGCACGCTGGATGAAACGCCATTGCGACCCTCGACAAATGAAGGAGGGAGTTTGTGGTAGACAGAAGCAAGACTGGAAATTTGGCAGATGAGTTCATCCAACAAGCTACTCTCCATGAGATCTGTTTCTTCAGAAATAAGGGGCTTCTCTGCCAACACTACTTCCTTTGCAGCTGTTGGGTCAGCAGAGAGAAGTCTCCAGTAGATGTAGCCACGATCTCTCAAATCTGGATTATCGCTGTCCTGGAGAATTGTTAAAGTTTGTTTATAATGATTTTCTTTAAATGATTTCTCAAGAGAGTGAGTAAAAGGCTATTAAAAAGAACAGAAATGTTTAAAAGTTTAAAGTAGCTTAAAATTTTTTCCTATAATTATCACTTCAAGCAACTTATGTTCAGCTTGAATTTCAGTGCTACATGCCAAATTATATTTCATTTCAATGTTCTAATGTGTTTCCAAATTTATATATAAATAGTTAAATAGTTAAGTAAATAAAATAAATTAAATTTGTAATTAAAACCTGCGTGGCTAGAGTAAGAATCTGTTGAACAAGTTCTTGAGTGTTTGAAGGTTTCTTAAGGAACAACTTTACAATGGCAGTCAAAAGTTGGAGTTGCACATGAGTGTTTTCATCATGAAAGCCATCCATGAAATTCTCAAGAAGTTCATCTGCATTATCAATTCTCTCTGCATACTCTCCTATGATCCATATCATTGAAGCTCTGTAGTCAGGCAAAATAATAAGCAGATTAATTGAAATCTCGTTCAATATTAGAATTTAAATAATTGTTTAATATTACTTGCAATTACAACAATCCTTACATTTATGCAGCTTAAGACAATCAGACTTAATCAGTTATTTAATGACTAGCTGATATTTATTACTTAAAAAAATAAAATGAAGGATTCGAAATTACATAATAACATTAAAGTGCATTTATCGATACCTTGCTTCAGGTTCATCCAGAGTATCAAGATTTTCACATAAAACAGATATAATGCTTTCATACTTGTTCGGATACTTCCTGAATATGTCCTGGTATAGTTCATGTTCATGATCATTAAGCAATATATATGAGAATGTTTGAGCTTACTAAAATAATGACAAATAAATAAAAGTGATACCAGCAACGTAGAGACATTAAAAACTTCTACAAATCACTTAGTAAGTTCATATAAATTGCAAATATTAAGCAACAATTAATAGCCAAGGACTCTTATTAACCAACAATTACAAAGCAACAGGTAATGAATCTTATCAATAGCAAATTGTTGGATAATGCTAGATAGCCTCAAATATGAAAATACCTATCAAAATTAAATCAAGAATAGAAGTGCAAATTATGAAATATTACCCAAAAACTGAAAAGATATTGATCATTATATTGATGTCTGCTAGTACCTTGATCACAATAATGGCTTCTTGGACAACATAGTTGACCTTGGTCTGGATGAGTTCGAGCAAGGTTGTGACACACTTCTCTGCTGCCTGCTCCACTTTTATGGCACAACGTCCAATAGCACGAACTGATTTCCTCACAAAATCCACATCAACCTCGGTTGCATACCTAAATAAATGCATTTCAGACATTTGTATTTTGCATTTGTATTTTTGAGCGCCTTATGTATCCGGCTAGGAGGTGAGGCACTTCTTAATTGATCCACCCTTTATTTAGCGCCCCTACCCCAGGGTGCGAGCAGGGTTATAAACACAACAAATAATGACTGTTGCTTTCACCGCCTTTCGCAACCCTCTGAGCCAACTCGCATGCCAAATAACAAGATATCATAAAAATTCATTCAAAAGAGGCAAACCACATGTCATGATAAGACTACTACTACTACTGTCAACAGGGTTTGAACCCACTCAAATAAGGAAATAAATGAGTCACAGGCTTGTAAGGAATTCAATTAAAAAGTTAATAAATTTACTGATTTATTTGCAGCTCTGCAACATAATTAGTTAATTTATGTGGTTTAGGCACCTAAAAAGAAGCTTATGCAATTAACAGCTTATGGAAAAGAATTAAAAATTACCCAGTAAGAGAAATTTTAGAATTACACAACAATAATTACAGAACAAAAGTCACCATATCTTAAATTTAATCATTGAAGTATATTTATTTATTAAACGTACTCCTTCAGCTCAGCAAGAACTTGTGCAATGTTTGAGTGATTGGTCAGTCTGATCATGATATCCAGTTTCTCTAGCTTGACGTATATTGGGTCATTGTACTTTACAAAGAACACTTTCATCTCATTTTTCAATATTTCAGGCCTGAAAGAAAATGAAACAAACAACTGAAACATCATTGAAATCAAAATTTATGAAAATATGTTAGTTTGCTGTTGATACTTCAATATTATTAAATCTATTTAATATAACCAAGCATTATTGTCAAGGATCCAATAATAGGGTAAATTCATCTATTATATTACATTGCTCATTCTCGACAAAAGTAACAAAACTGAATACGAACTTTTTCTGCACAATGATATTTATGTTTCTGAGGGCCACGTATTGTATTTCTGGTTCAGCAGACAGGAGAGTAACCAGTGGTGGAGCAAGCTTCCTTGTCATCATCATTGTCATCTCACCTCCAGGATCCATCATGTCCATCAGCTTCATTATCACCTATTATATAAACATCACCATTTCGATAAATTTACTGGCTTTTAATGATCAAATCAACAAATTGTAGCAACTTTAACAGCGGAGAGCACAACCGCAGAGTTAGCATGTGCAAGTCTCGGGGTGACCCTCTCACAAATGCTCTGCGCTTCTCTCTCGTCTTTTGGGTTGTAATTGGAAATTGCATCTAGAATAAACACCTGTCCCCATCTGCACAAAAAGCAATCTTTTTACATACATAAAGAAAGCAGGAGTTTTCAATTGTAAGTTTATTGTCAATACATAAACTGTCTGATCAATCTGAGTCAGGTTAAAGCAATGTATGTTCCAAAAAAAGGTTCAAGATTTGTTTTAACTAGATAAACTAAATATTCTTCAATTGATAATCAATAACTACATCAAATACAAAAACGTTTAGATGCACTTATAAAAGATGCAGAGAAAATGTAGCACAATTTGAAGCACTTAAGATTAACTCCTGATTCACTCCTGACTAGATTACACAAGTAGGTCAAGATGATTATTGTTAATAAAACCAGAAAGAATATTAATCCTCCAAAAAAGAGTTTCAATCTAACTCAGTGCATTCATTGAGTGCAGTAAGAAGTTTGTTGATTGTTTGTGAGTTGAATATTGTCACTGTACTTGATGATGTTTCCATGATCTCTGATATTGCTGCCACAGCATTTGCAACCACCTGTTACAAGCCATTACCATTTCAACTTCACATTTGAAATTTTTTTTCATATTATAAATGCCTTTTATTTTTCAACAATAACATTCAAATAATAAAAATCTAAACTAATAACAAATTTTAAAAATAAAACAATACCAAATACTATTCAAATCCGAACCATAAATTATTTTGCCTGATACCAAGAGGCAAAAAGAGTGAATGAACAGTGACTTCTCACAAAATAAATGACCCACCATAGGATTTGAATCAGAAATGAGGTCCCTGAGGGTGTCAAGGAAACCCTGATCCTCTACCAGTTGAGCATTTATGTCGTACAACTTTGCTACACAAACAGCTGTCGTCTTCCTTACATATGGATCTTCATCTCTCAGACATTTCCTCAAAGGCTCGCACAGGTATTCTGTAATTTTGTCCACACGAATGCATCCCATTGTACGCACGGCCAGAGCTCGAATGAGAGGATTTGGATCGTCACAATCCTAATGAGAGATTGAAACTGGTTAATTCAAAATATTCTCTCTTGCCACGATAAAGAGAACAAATGGCAAGATCATTAGTGCTTCACCTTCACAAAGGTATTGACAGCAAGTATGGCCATGTCTGGCTGACTTTTTGCATAATTCATGAGGTAGAGATATACAAGCTTTTTCAGCTCCAAGTTGTCTGTTTGCATGCAGTTCACCACATCAGGAAAAAGGGCACTGCAAGTCAATAGAAGAATTCATTAACTTATTTCTAGGCAAGAGACTTTAATCAAATTTAACTTTTTATTAAAGTTCTGAATTCATTTATTTCAAAACTCTGAATGAAGAACCCAAAAAAAAATAAAAATAAAAATCACAAATTCCCAAAGGAATATAATTTCCTTCTAAGGGTTAACCGGTAACAAGCTGACAAGAATACTTTGACACGTATGAAAGAGACATGACATAATTGATAAACTGAGAGTGAGAATGCAAAATGTTATTGCTAATGAACATGAGAAAATTGATGATAACCATGAAAATTAAGAAAACTAACTAGTATGTTACAAACATGAGTTTTTAAACTAGTTCTTTCAAGCAATGGTAATAACTAAACAAGAATAATTTGGGTTTGATTGTCTTTGTGGATTAGTTTTTGTACCCAACATTAGAAATTTTGAAAACAATCATCTTTGGAAATTGAAGCCTTTAATAAAGAAAAACAATTTTAAACAACAAATACCTAACATCCTTGCCCACAGTCATGCTAGCAATGACCTTCTTGACAGCCTCTTTTTTTCTTTCCTTCTTTTCACTATTTAGCTCTGACTTCAACTCAAATATTTCACCTAGACATTTGCCATCATTTAAATATAAGTCATCACTGACTCATAGAAAATTGCTAACCTTTTTTAGTAGTGGTGAAATACTTGGAATCTGTCATTTTAGATGCTGTTCCCTGGAACCAATTCAGCTGTAAAATTTAATTTACATTTAATGGTCTCCCAGTAAAAATAATTGTCTAAAATTAGCTGAAATTAAGCAGGAAATTAATGCACAAAAAACTTTTTACAAAATGTACCCATCACCAAAACAATTACTTCCAGTAAACATTATAATCATTTAAGCAAAAAATGATTCAACAGTTTCACAAATTATCTTACTAAAAACAGGTGGAAAGTCATCTTAAAATTATTTCTTAAAATACCCACCTTGGCTGTTTATGTGGGACCAAATGTAAAAAAAAATCTTTAAAGAAATGCCCTGTGTCAGATTAGTGACAGATTAGGAGACACAATCACTAAAGGTTAAATTAAAGCTGCAACAACAATCAAGCTCCACAAAAGTGACAATTGACAAAGCAACAATTAGACATTAAACTTCAAGGCAGAAAGGACATACAAAAAATCATTTAAAATAAAAATTAATATAATCACTCAAACATGCAAAAATGCCAATCATAATGTAACAATCCACTATAATTAGATTAAGGTATTTGCCAAATATCTGCAATATTAACTAAATATAACTGAAGCTCCTCGGTTAGCACAGGTGAGGAAGTCCATTTAAATAATTAACAAAAAAATTGATCAACCAACAATCAGTATGACCAATAAAGCTGTAAATAACCAAATAGCCGAAAAACAAATTGTCGCAAGAGTCCAAGCAAATCGCTGTAAAAGGCTCTCTGACTCACAAAGCACGGACTCAACCAAAGCAAACGCCACGGATCACCGTATTAAGGTTATATTTAGAGATGAATAGCAAATAGGTAACATTATCATTTTAAAATTATCTTCACAATAAGACAGAAATTAAATTTAACTTAAATTAAATTAATCGTTAAAATTATTATTCAAATGTTTGTTTTTGCCTTAGATGGTCCAAGTCTAAATTAGACTTATATTTTAAAACAATAGTTTATTGATATTAAGCCATGTTGTAAAAAAGTTAACTTAAAAGTGGAACAAAAAGTAATAATCCAGAGTAATTTGTAAATTTGTAATAATAATTGTATCAAATTTGTAATTTGACGTAATTTGGGGGGCAGGGGGAAACAGCCCCCCTGATTTGACTAGATGCAAAAAACAGGTCATCTACTCATATTTTACTAGGGTTTGCCCCCCCCCCCCCTAAATTTTGTTTAGAAGCAAAAAAAGTTCGTCTTCTGAAGTTGTGCGAGGGTTTGCCCTCCTTGGAAAAAGCTGAAATGACGTCCCTGACCAGCTTTGGCAGACAAGCAGCAAATTAATTGGGAAAAGGCATCAGTTAAGGACCTACTCGTAATGTATCTATAAATTCCTCTGTTTTGCTGCATATGTATGAGCTTCTAAAGTTCTCCATGCTGGACCAGTGTTGGTTATTGAAATGGGCAATTATTTCCAGATTTGAGGAATCTAAGGATGGCATAAAATCATCTTTTGCCTCCCTTTCAGCTGGAGCATGAAATGGAGTCTCTGGCCGATCCGCCTCCATGTACATCTTCTGAACTGCTTTCTGTACTTGAGCTTTATGCCTTGTTGACACTTGAGAATGTCTAAAAGTCATCACTGGTTTTCGGCCTGAAAGTTCAATCAGTTTCCTACTAGAGACCAATTGATTGCTCTGAGAAGTTTATTCCCATAATTGGTCACTCATAACGTGACCGAAACTTTCGTATTCTTCATCGCAATTTCTGGAGCTTTTTTAGAGCAATAAGTACGATTATTCAGCGGAAGAATCCCAAGTCTGGCCTTGAAGACAAATCTCCAGTCCATGAAGCTTAGCCCTGATCTCGTCTGCGTATTTCCAGATCCTAACCAGCTACAGCCATGGCTGATTAATATTCGTAAGTCGCTCACTGTAATTGATTGAAATCTGAAATAGGTTACAGCGCAGCAATTGTTTTGGAGATACATTCGTATAAAAATTAATAACGGCACGTGGAAAGCTGAACCACGTCCTCCCACGCGGTCCATCAACCTTGCTGTGACTGCTGCACTGCCTCGACCTCTTTCCATTTCCATCTTTCTCTCCTGAATGATAAGTCTTGCCCTAACCGCAGAGCATGACTCAGACCATTTACGAAGTGGTTCCAACCAGCATCTTGACGACCCGTCTGAATAGGACCTCGCACTTCCTCTAACGTCAGTTCCGCAACCGACTTATCAATTTCGTCCTGTGCTATGAACTTCCTTTTAGTTCTTGGCAGTGATTTAACTTCGCGGATCCTGATGTCCGCAGAATTGTTTAACATCCACTACGTTCTTAGTTCGGAGACCTCATACTTTTCCACCAGGGAACGAAGAGGTAACCTTAACTTCGAGCTCTTACTGTAGAGGGCAACCGATGACATCCCTGGAGGTAGCCCAAGTCATGTTCTGATGTATCTGTTCAGCGATAGCGCACTCAAAACAGCTAGCGGGCGCCTTGATAGGCATCGTAATTAAAGCAGCTTGTAACTGTAAACATATTTAGCCACCATTTTAGAGCATTTAATGTAATGGTAAACTTCTCAGAATTTATGCTTTTTTTGCCTGTATTTTGACATTGTATTGTCCATTTTCATAGAAAGATATGACATTATAATAATATGAGTTTCAATGTTGAAATTCAATTAAGCAAACTATAGCTCAAGAATTCAAGTGTAATTGACGCACCTTCCCAGAATAAGGTAAATCTAAATAAATTATAAGCAAAAATTAAATTTAAATTAAAAAAATGTATTTTAATCTAAATTTTTTAATAGATTTATTGAATGTTTTCTTGAATTTCCCAAATGACGGGGAAGGAAAGTTATTTAACAACAGATGAACAAAGCAAGCTTCTGTACGCTTAATAAAAATAAACACTTAATTTAAAGCAACTTTCACTTGATTGGATTTTGTCATTTTTAAATGTTTTAATATAAACGCATTGCAGCAAGTGTTAACCTGATAGAAAACATTGAAAGAAAGCACATAAAAAGATGACTGTTAATAAACGTTGATTAAAGATTAATGAAGTGAATTTTGTAAAAAGATAATTTTTGATTGTACTTAGCATTTAAGTAATTGATATCTTTTGTACAACATCATAGCACAAATTCAAAGAAGATACCAATTACAAAATTTCTGAGGTGAGTTTCATATTCTTGCAGAAAGTTGGAGTCAATGGTAAACAATTGATATAATGGCAAAAGGAACAGTCATAGATTGGAGCAACGTAAAAAATTATGAGCAAAAGAGCAAAGAGGAGGACAGACAAACAAATACAAGAAATGACAAGTCTCATCTTGGTCCTTTCATCAGTCACATTGAAAGTGATGTAAGGAAGAAAAGCAAAAGATAGAAGGAAGCCACATCCAAATCCTCCAAGGTGTGCAAAATTGTCCACCATTGGCATGAGACCAAGGAGAAATAGAGCAACAAGAACTGCGGCTAGCTTGAAGAGAGCTGGCAGAGGATGCTTTAAGATATATCTATTCTGGATGACCTCTACAAACAAGCATGCCAAGAGACCAAACTGGGAGCCTGATGGACCTGCCTGTAATAGCAAATGCAAGTTACCAAGTATTAAAATGGAAACTGTAATGATACATTGCAAAATACCTCAACAACATATGGAAGAAAAATGGCACTGGTCAGACTGCCTGCTATACCACTTAAGATGTAAATGATGCCAATCCTGAGAGATCCTGCCAACTTTTCAAGATCCCTCATAATTGTCATCTGGAACATGATTGTCACCAGAAGGTGAACTACCCTAATACAAGAAAAACAGGATATTATGAGTAATAGTTGCCTTTATTGAAAGGAATACTTTTGTGCAGTAACATAACACAACTACATATGAAAAACTTAGGCAAATTACATCACAATTAAAGAAATCGTTTCAATTTAAATAAATTCACCCCCTAATAAAAATACAAATTTATCCTGTGCAATTACTGAGTAATTAATTAATAAATATATATTTAATAAGTAGCTTAATTAATTAATAATTGTTGGGCATGGCCTATGGCAACATGCTGGTATCATGAACTTTTCCAAAGATATGGCATAAATAATAAACAAGAATATCTAAATCCACTTCTAGATGTTAATATCCAATAATCTATTTTAAAATGACACCCTGCATGGATGAAGAGGGAAATGAAGAGCCTAAAAAACTGATCTGGAACTTCTGAATTAAAAAATGGTATCATCCCACACACTTCTTCCAAACAGGCCACCTGAAAATGTAAAATATTGGCATTTCCTTCTATTATGAAAATAAAATTAGTTGACCTTTTTTAACATTCAAAAAATAAAGGATGTCTGAGTAATTCAAACAAATACCTAAGATATTGTGTGCCAGCAAACCAGACAAACAAACAAAACCTGAGAACAAAGGAAGGCTTCTTGATGGTAGTATCCTCTCCTGAAGGCACAATCTTCTCTTGTTGTTATTAAGCATTCACCTTTAATGCCAACACAACATGGCTGACCAGTGATGTCACACACCATATGATCAGAGTCCTCTGGAATCAGGTCTGTATGAGGAGAAGATTCCTGACAAATCTGAATGTTTAACATCTAGTTGTTTTTGATTATGTTTGTTAGCAATTTTGTTATCATACTTAATGATGTTCTAAAGCTGGCTCTACTTGTAGAAAAAGCTTAATCTTACCCTTTTCATAAAAAGGAACTCACACAAATAATTACTGCATTTTATTCTAGCAAAGATGTTGGCTTTTACAAATTATAATTAAACAAATTACATTCAGCATATTGAATCAACACTTAAAAAATAGCTGTGTTAGTACAAATATTAATGGGTTTACAGCATGTTGACTCTGTAAAAATACAAGCACAACATGATATTGTAAAATCCAAATAAATAATATTTATAAAAACATCAATAGAATGTTAAGAATATATATGCAAACCTGGATGAATGGGTGGCAGTAATGGCGACAGTAATACTGTGTTGTGTTCGCAACTTAGCAAAGGAGCACCATCAGGTATAAGCTCTAGATAAGCGGCAGCTTAAAAAGTGCCTTAATCCTAGTCTGATGCATGAAGCAAGCAAAAGATTGGTTAATTGCGATTGAAAGTAACATCATGAACAATATCTTGATTTTTACAAATTTCTTTTCCTTTAATGAATGTTAAAAAAGAACACTTATTTACTGGCCATCTAGTGATGTCATCTGGCCAATTCTGTTGCTCCAAAGGTGTAGGAGGCTTTACACAGAATCTTCAGCAAAAAATTAATGGAGGCACTACTATTTATTTAAAAATTAAAAATTAATATCTTATACAAGAAATGTCATTCTTGCTATAAAATAACATTTTATCTTTCTTCCTAAAGAACAAAATTTTAAAATCTCATAGCATAATATATAAAGTCAAAATGAAAACCTAGGATCTTGATGACAGACAGCACCAGAACTTCTCTCATATGGACCACTTTTATTCCTCCAAGACTTCCATGCAGTGATAGTTGACTAAAAACATCATAAATTAAAATGATTCTTTTTTCCAGTTTCTTTGTTAGGTTCCATTTTTAAGTTTCAGTTGAAATAATGTAATTTTGATAAAAATTTCTAACTTGAGAATGTAAACATGAACATCCAATCACCTTTCTCGAACCCCTCCCAAAGGGGTAAGAGCAATTATCCTCTGATGTCTGGTAACATCCTGATCCATCCAGTCGAATGCAGCAACCACTTTTCCTCTCATTTACTCGATCTCGCTCAATATATCTTTGTATGGTTTCATCTTTCCTCATGCAACCTGCATACTTGGCACCCATGTGAATGAGATCTGCCTAAAGTATTTATAAAAAATTCATTACAAAATAAATGTGCTTTGATTGTTAATCAACTCCTAAAAAATACTGACTATACAATTGTTTACAATATAGGTCAACACTTTCTTCAAGAATCAATTCACTTTCTACAAAATGTGATACCAAATTGTAATATGCTTGTCAAAGTTATTTTTGCAATATTTAAATGAATTTATATTTTGCCTGATTTTCTAAGTACTCAATTACACCTTTGATATTCTTAAGTCTTTAAAACTCTAGTTAGAGATGTGAGCTTGAAATATTTAAAATGTTTTATTTCAAAGTTCATTTTTTAATATTTCAATAGGTAAAAAAACACCCAATAAAAAAATTGAAATTTTATTTAATAAGGTTATGAATCATAACTTATGATAATGCTTTCAAGTAAAATATCATCATTTTTTTGACTGCTCAGCTAGAGGTCCTTTAATGAATTTAGGCAAAGTGACAAATGCAGAAGATATTGATAAAGAGTCATCAAATATTATTGTTAAAGAAATTAAGAAGTCATAATTTGTAAAGAATAGTGAAATCAAAATCTGGATGAAATTCCTGGTCAAAGCTGGAGTTCTAATGTCCTTTTAAAGTTTTAATGTTTTTAAAGTTTGGAACCATTTTTAAAGTTTATGAATTGAAACAGCGTGCAAGTTGGCGTAGAGGGTTGCGTGCCTGACGACGGTGAAAGCAACAGTCGTTACATGTCGTGTTCGCAACCCAGCTCGCACCGCCAGGGAATGCCCTCGAGTAGGGGTAGAAGTGCCTTCACATCCTGTTCGGATACATAAAGCACTAAAAAAATAGGCTAAATACAAATAAAAAAAATACAAACAATTGGCAATTAAGACAAATAACTAAATGAAATCACATTGGAGGAATGTTCTAGTACTTAATTCTGATAACACCAATCAAGAACTATAAAATGGAAATAATGAAATATAAACTTAAACCTGCTACAATCTTATATACATAAAAAATATTTACAAATTAAAACATTTTTTAAAACTTGTCGAATGAGGAACTATTTGTATTATCTCATTCAGTTTAAGATATGCATTTAAAGTACAGCAAACTCTTAGGATGTTACTTAATAATGTACTCATGGTTCATACAGGAGTGTTTCATACATTGAAAACCAAAATTTAGGACTTTTAAGGACTTTCCACTCCCTTTTTTTAGGACCAACAATAATAACAAAAATAACGGTATTTAGATTTGAATTATTCATTATTCAATTTAAAAATATAATACAAGATAGTAACATATGAAAGTTGACAATATCAATTTGTTTAAACAAAAAATCAACTTATCTCTCTCACTCATGCAATGCTTCCCAATAAAATTTAAACCTCTGCCTTGATGCTTTAAAATGGCCCAGGACAGATTTATCAATCTTAAAATTGCCCACACCTCCAAAACTGTTGATATGGTCCCTCATCATCCTCCTTGCATTCAAGCTCATCTCTTTTTGATTTTCACAAATAAAACTTTTATTTATTCAGAAACCTGTTTCAAGAGATGCCTGAGCATGACTCAAAGTTATCATCAAAGCATCACAACTGCCTCCTTGAAGAAAATCTCAAATCTTTGCTCCCTTTTTTAAGAATTAAGAACTGTCCTGTACATTTACAAATATATATTGTCATACTATTAAAACTGACAAGTGAAGAACTTTATAGGAAACTTAATTGGGAGCGTTCCAGAGTAGCTAGAACAAAGAGACCGATTTCCCTGCTAATTGGTATTTCAACAAAACTGTTACCAATAAAATCTCAGAACATTATTATGTTTAGAACCTTTATCATTTGTTAGTAGTTTATTGTAATTTTTAAGATTTCCCTCATTTTTTAAGGACTTTTTAGTACTAAAAACAGAATTTCGTAAATTTAGGACTTTTTAGGACCTGCACGAACCATGTGTTCTTATCAAATACAAAGAATTTCCAACCTGTCTCAATCCCAACCAAATGTTGCTTTCCTCTAAATAACTGGAAGGTTCTACAACCAGGTTGGGCATGAGAACCTGAATAATAGCCATGAAGCTATAAAAATGAGGATGCAGAATCATGCAAGTAAAAATATTGACCAACGTCCTGAGTAACAAGTTTTGTAGAAATCCCAAAGGGTGCCAAATCATAAGCTAATATGGCAAATATATAACAAACAACTTGAACAAATGTCACCCAGCAAGTAAAGTAAGGCCTGCAAACAAATGTGAACTATTGGTTAATATTTAGCAATTCAAGACTTAAGTAACCATACAAACTAAAGCACTCTTTATCAGATAAGACTTATCCAATTTTTGAACCATGAATTTTTATCCATGAATTAAGTGATTTCATCATCTCAAAGCCCTATAAGACATCTCCAAACTAATAAAACCTGTGATCTTCTATGTCATCCATCTGCTTCTTGATTGTGCTATCCAGTCTTGACTTTCTGTACTCTGCCTCTGTAAGAAAAGCTGCAAGTCCAACTCCAATCTGCCTGCCTGCCCTCACTTTATTGAGATATGAAGGAGGGATCCCTGACTTGACCACAGAGTCATCTGTTATCATGTTGTTATGGTTATTTCTACCAGTTTCCAATCTGTATTGATTAAAAATTAAAACCGCAATGAAATAAATAATGCAAATAAAAAATTAAAATTGTATGAAAGGAGAGATAAATGTTTGTACTTGCATGAGAAGACTGTGTCCGGAGTGTCAGGGTTCGTCTCAGAGGAAACAAAATCATTGAAGAAGACATCATCCAGGCACATTTCTTCGTCATTGTCTGTTGATACTATTCGAGGTGCCTATTTTAAAGAAGCAACATAATGATAATGAATCAAATAAGCTCGGTCAGTCTTCTATTTAATTCACTTCTGATATCATTATAAACAAAAATAAAAGAAACTTCAATTGGTTATAACAACATTTGAGAACAAACTTCATTCTTAATCTGCAATGTTGTGACACTTCTATGATGGGGCCATGTAATATTATCCTTGAGTGAAGTGGGAGTCTGCATTAAAAGGCAAAGCAAAACATCAGAAGACTTAATCTGATTAAAGAGGCTAATCATAAAGAGATTCAAATTCATTCATTCACTCATTCAAGTTATTCAAATAATGAAAAATGGTCGTCATACAAGTCGTCTCAGGGCCTAGCGAGCCGCAACGGTCGTTACGTGTGGTGTTCACGACCCAGCTTTCACCGCCACAAAGCGCCCCTTGGATGCAGCACTATGCAAATGGTTGAGCCCTCCTGGTGCTTATGCTACACAAATAAGCATATAAACTATTGGTGACACAATAATGCATCATGTTTCAAAACAAATTAATTACAATTATCAATTGGTTTTTCTATAATTATGAAATACATTTCATTATCATACAATTGCATTTATGAGGCCATTGTATGCCATTTTGAAGACTGACTCCTTAGCACCAAACGAGACAGGATTGTGCATTCTTGACATCCTCTTGCTCGTGCTTGAGGTTGATATTTTGGAGACTTGTCTGTTTAGAGCACTCCTGCATATGGCAAGAAGTAAATATCAAAAACATTATTTCATAAACAGTTAATAATTTTATATAATTAAAATTAATTTATGTGGCTAATGTCAAACTATCACCTCATTTGGTAGCTCAAAGACCAATCATTGATATTAACAAATAGGAATGCATTGCACAATTTTGGTCCAGGTTTAAGAATCACAATTTATACATTTATTCATCAAATCACTGTTGAGTTTTCAACAAAACCATTTTTTTTATATTTTTTCACTAGACTGTAACTAATTAACGTATAACAAAATTTCAACATCAGTGGCATTTAGTCAATAAATGCCTTTGGGTGCTGTTTATTGAGGTTTTTAATATAAATGCCATCAAATGGCAAGTTTATCTCAGTAGAGTATTTAAATGTAGAAATACCAAAAATACATATTACATAATGCCCTTACATAATTATAAAAATACCTTGAGTGTCTTGCATAAGGGTCAATGATAACAGGTTGCTGTAAGTAGAATGTTGGGGCAAAAGAGGTTAAAGGTGTCTGTTGAGAAGTGATAATAGCAGAGATAATATCATTGGGCACATTCTCCTTGTATTGGCCAACAAGTCTGTTGTGAATCCTCCTTCTTCTAATGTGTTCTCTCCATTTGTCTGAATCTTGGTAGATGCTGCTTATGCCCAGCCATGCAGTGAAGTTTTCCACCATACTTCTACAATAATTTCATCACATATATCAAATTTAAATTTCAAGCCAGTTCATGTCAATTATTCTATAATGGGTCAAACTTGGAATATTTGATTCCCCTCTTTTCATGATATGCATTAACAGCATCCTGTAGCAACCTATCAATGAAATAAAATCAGTGTATGACATTACCATCACTTTGCATGACATTATCTAAAAATAATAGGTAAAAATGACATTAAAACTCCCAAATCACTGTAAATTATGCAAAAATAAATAGCAAATTACCAAAATTAAATACTAGCTAATTAAGCAAGATCACGAATTGCAATTTGATACCTCAATTGAGCACGACTGAGTAGAACATTAATAAAAAAAATTTAAAATGGTTTATGTAACAAATAAATTTTTATTTCACAGTATGATTTCAACATTGTAAACTTTTAAATTAAATTATTAGCAACAAATCATTGTTCCACAATTGCAGGAAAATTATAAATTATTAGGATTCTAAGAGCTAAAGAAAAGAACCCGTCAGTGCATTTAGGTTGCTTTTCTTGTCTGTTGCGGAATTTAAAGTTGTCTTTCGCATTCTTGTAAGGTGGAACTACGGTATCGGTAAAGACACTACTAGATGCACTTTTTAAAGGAGCTGCTACGATGTCATCCATGTCATACACCGATGCCAAAAGCTCAACGTTTTATTATATTATGCGATAAACTCACGGATGTTTACATTCACCAGTCGCTAATTACCTTAACCCATGTTCCAAATATAGATTGGAAAGTCACAGCTGCGCTCGTTATACCTACAATAATATCTAAGCAAAAGTAGTCGACAAATATATTTAAATATGATTGACAAAAATATCTATATTTGAATAGGTTAGCTATAATTTGCTAAAAAATAAAGAAATATGGCGCTAGATATACCCCTATATTGTAACGTAAGGCCAAATATTTTATTTGGTATACTTGTAATATTTGTTCTAACAACTACACATAATGATTATTTAGGCAACGATAAATAAAACAAACTATTAACAAATAAAATTTATCGATAAATTTAAACGGCCCATGCTATTCAAAGCGTTTCGCGATGTTTGGAATTTTACTTTTAATAAGATTTCCAATAAATAAGCAGTAAAAAGTCTGAATGAACATAGAACCGACAAGTTAATGCAGTATTGGTAAATTTAGGCTTAGTCATTGTTTCATAGCAATGTACAGGGGCCTTCACCAACAACAGCAAAAATTCGTCTTCATTTCAGAGTGATTAATGTAGATTTATTGCGAATGCATGATCTGGCAGTTGCAGGGGCTTTGCAGAACTAAGTCTTCTCCTGTATTGAACGAATAATGTTAAAGAAGTGGAACTACCCAGTTTTCACATCGCAAATAAGTTTACTAGTAAGAACGTAATTTCAACTTTTTCTTTTCATCACCACTTCCGACTCCAGTAACCAGTGGCGCAACTAGGGGGGGAGCGAAAGTTAGGATCTTAACTTTGTACATAATTTAGAAAAAGTGAAATGTTTAGGATATCAATCATATTACAATTTTAAACATATCATAAACTTTTTTTGCTTTAACTGGTTTGAAACTCATAATAATAATAATCTGTTCTATCTTTAATTCTTTATTAATTATAATTGGTAGTTTTGATTTGAACAGTTTCAAAAATTTTTCGACTGCGTCGGGCTTTTATCCCTTTTCTAAACTTGAGTCCCCCCCAGCATTTTTCGCTGGTTGCGCCACTGCCAGTAACCACTTTAAAATCATTAAAAAGTCTTTAAAACAAGCATTTAAATAGTCTTATTAACATAATGTTTACATCTGCACAGGCATATACTTGTGTAAAATAATATATACATTTTTGACATCGTCTTGGGGAGGTGCAATTACAAGCAGATCACTTAGTCACTGATCATCGTATAAGTTTCCGAGATGTGTTTATACTCATTTCATAAAAAAGCTCTCATTTTCCAGTGATATAACAGACAATGTCAGGACAAGATTGAATACTGTCCTTTGCTGGTGACTATTTATGGTTGCCACTAGAAGAAATGATAATATAATGTAGGGCTAAGTTGGCTTTTTTAACATTTTCAAAAGTCCTTTTCAAAAAACCTTTTCATACTAAAGTCAATCGGGAGAATGTTTGAACAATGTGATATATTTATTGATTTATTTAAATTAATTATTTATTTAAAATCACATTGGTTAGCAGCATTTTTCATATTTAGAATTTAATTCAAGAAGTGTCATTGGTCCAGATAAAGCTATATGATTGGGTAGCTGAAACCAGAATCATGTAAATATTTTTCATTGCATTTTTAAAATCTTAAATTAATTTAAATTGTTAAGAAATGTGTTCTTAGAAATAATAAATTTCAGTTTGAAACTAAATTTTTAAAACAATGTTATTGCTTCGCTGCTGTGTTCTGGCCTGGCCTTCTTACCTAGAGGAATTAACATAAACACAAAAAGCAAGTTGTTCAAACCGAGCGTGAAGGGAATTTAAGAAATGGATGCTTTAAGGCAACAAGTTATGGTAAATCAATTTGCCTATGTGACTGGATGTCAAGCAGATCAGGCACATCAATATTTGGTTTCGACAAACTGGCACTTTGACGTGAGTTTGTTGGCGTTTTAAACCTCTTACTGGTGTTTGTAAACAAAAGATGACTAGCTGCTATATTTGGCCTTTGGCGTAAATGCACGCAATGTCTATTGAAATTCGGCCACGCTCCACAAAGTGAAGCTTTTTATTAATCAACTAAATGCAACACTAGTTATTCAACAAACTGTTAATTCGTGTTCATTTGCGAGTGATTACGTCAAGTCTTGCTATATCCACCAGCATTTATTCTTATTAACATAGCGATAATTATTATGAAAACTTATTAACAGTCAGCATTAAGCCAGTTTTTTGAAGAGTCTCCTATACCTTCTGGACCAAGCCCAAATAATTCTTGTCATTTTAAAGTAAATAATTTTTGATTTATTTATCAGATTAGTTTTTGTAAAGTTGTAAAGTTAATATGTTCCTAATTTATTTAATGCAGTTTATTTGTTTTGATGACAAAGGTTTGAGAAAGTTGTTTGTTGTTACTTAGGTATCCACACCAACCAACACCCCTGTTACTCCTCCAAGTTTTCCTGACACTCTAGCCTCATTTTCAAAGCTCCTGAGTTCAACAGAAAAGCTGAAAACCACATCAGGGGGCGTTTTATCATCGTCATCTCAGGGATCGAACCTTCAATCTCAATATAATGCTCAGTTTCATAGACCACAATAATAATAATATTATTAATAATCATAATTGCCATTGCGACCATGTGTTTTGCCTCTCTATCTCCTCTCCTCCCTTATCTGCTCCATCATCTCAGTCATTTTCATGGTCTGTCTGGTTTGTGAGATGGCAGCTAGTTTTTTGTACAATTGTCATGTTCTGAATGTTTCAGTGTTTCTCTCATCATCATCTTTGCCTTCGCTCACCTTCTAATTCTAAATAATGTTGTGTCCCAATTGCAAGATTAACTACTAATTCATAAGCTGATGACCTCAACAAATCATGCATGTAATCTTTTTATTAGTTAGACTGAGAGAAGTAGGTGTTTTAAAGTCATATTTTTAATTTGTGTCTTGCTTTTATTGATGCCACAAATGCAACGTTGGTTTTAACTCTCAGAGTCCTTGGAAGTGCAGAATTCCTTTTTAACAGATATGACACAAACTATTTGTAGTTGAGATTTTGTCAGATTTTGTGTTTTCATGAAGTAAGTGTAGGTTATTTTTTATTGGATATAATTCTATGAATTTAACCATGAGTAATAAAGTATTCAATTTCATAGCCATTTATAAACTGATTGTTTCAAGGTCTGTTAATGTCTTGTTTGAGTTACAGATGAAAAGTTATCAAATTCAAACTCCATATTTGAATGACTTGCTTTAACTTAAATTTGAATTTGTAAATTTTGTGCTCTCTTTATTAAACAATGATTTTTGCATGTGCAGCACTTTGTATCATTTTTATTTAATGAACTTTTGACCAAGTAATGGATTCAAAATGCTTCAATGGATCACTTTTCATTAGCATAGAATGACACTGCGGTTTAAAAGTGGAGTTAAAAAGTTTAAAAGTTGCTTAAAAGGGGATGGTAGTGGACTACACTCTAGCCTCGTCCTCCAGACGAAGTGAATCGATGGCCGTCCTTGAACTGCTATTTATAAACGTGCGCCCTAGATATCGTTGCAACGTTTTTAATATTTTTCTCTTCGTCTTAGCTGGCTTTTCAAGGCCACTTGATGGTAATGCCAAATATAATAGGCGGCATCGAGTTCAAAGTTATTAACTAGGTTCTATGGCGTGCTAAGCTTTGAGGACGTAAATGTGGTGAGATTTTTTTAGAGATACAATGGAACCCACTTATCTCGACCTCGGTTACTCGCCAACACTATTATGTCGACGTTTATGAAGTTGAACCGCCAAATTCCTTCCTTGTGTTATCATTTTCTCATCGCTTATGTCGATTCATTTATGTCGCCGCACCCAATTCACCCTTACTGATTTTCTCTGAAGGCTATTCTGTTTATTTTTTTCGTTATAAAATGTCTGGAAGTGTTAAGAGAAAACAGTCAAAACATTTTTAATGCTGATGAAATTGGAGTGTTTTGGAAACACCTTCCATACAAGACTACGGCATTTCAAGGGGAGGCTTGTCACGGAGGAAAAAAATTACTGTGCTAGTTTCTGCTGACACGGAAAGAAGCCAAAAACTCCCATTCTACATCATAGAAAAATCCAATAATTTCAGATTAAAAAAAAAGCAGACCAAAGTTCTCCCATGCGTTGACGATGGCCAACCAAGACACTGGATCTGTTCAGTGCATGGGTGAAAAAGTGGGACAGAAATCAGAAAAAAGAAGGTGGCGCTAATTGTGGACAACTGTAGAGCTCATCCGGATGTTCCTGGTCTCAAGGCCATTAAGATTTGTTATCTAACACAATAAGTAAGCTCCGACTAATGGACCAAGGGATAATCCTAGTGCTTAAAGAAAATGTTGATGCGCCAATACCTGCTTCATGATGAAAATAAGGCACACAAGTCTTCCATTCTAGATGCAATGAGCTTCTTGAGATCGACTCGGAATAACGTGAAAAAGGAAACAATCTCGAACTGCTGGAAGCACTGCATCATTCAGGAAATTTCTGATTGGGAGTTTCAGGCACATTGCTGTACATCCGCAGAATTGAGGTTAAAATCGAGCCTTGCAGATGCTATCTTGGAAGAAGAGGCACAAGAACTAGCCATCACTGACCAGAAATTCCGAGATTACATAGACATCGACAAAGACGTCATTACTGATGGCGTGATCCCTGATGAAGACATTGTATCAACAGTACAGTCAGCACAGGCAATCATATCTACAAATAAGATGCGGACGGAGATTTGGAACAAACCCTCTGCCAGTGAGATAGTAGAAATGCTACAGAAAATCTGACGGTATGATTCTTTTGTAAGAGATGAAACTGTTTTGGGCAACATCAACAATATTGAAGCATTTGTTTTCAAGCAGACTGTTAAACGAAACAAGCTGCAAAGCATTTTAGACGTTGTAAAGAAACTATATTAACTGCATGCACGTGCTTTAAAGCTGTATCATAACAAAACGACTCGCGAATTATTGCATTGTAACCTTTTTTTAAATGGACGTTTTGTCCATCGCATTTTTGGGGGGGGGGGGATTTTGTGAGCGACCTTTGCATATTGGTAATTCTCTGATGTTGGTTTACACATGTCTTTTGTTGTTAGCAAACATGTATGTATTGTTACCAATATCAAATATCAGTCGCTGTTGTTTAAAAAAAACTTTAAAAACACATGCATGTACATTCTTATTTATTAACGTACATTATGTACACATAAAGAAATTGCAAGCACATGTTAATGTGCAGTCGTCATACTGATTTTTGGTTATCTCGATTATTGGTTATTTCGACGCTTTTTGGCAAACCCCTAGGTCGGCGACATAACCGTTCGACCGTATTATTTTAAACCTTTGTCTTTCCAAATGAATCATCTAGATATGACTAGTGGTGGAAAGGGGGGACCAGAAAAAGTCTCGAACCGCTAATTTTTTTTCTCTCGGCGGTCCTGGTTGTCAACATCGTGTTCTTGATCGATTGCTTCGTGTAGTAATGGATGGTAAAACCGTCCGTATAAGCTGCCGTCGTAAGTATTCATGAGATATCATGATATTTTTGAAGTTTGTTTACGAAATGCAGCTCTCCTTCTGTGTGGCTCCTTTCTCACCTTGTTCTTAGGATCAGGGGCTTTAAGTGTCAGCATGTGTTTTGAGCCACATGGTTGGTAGGTAAGCGGTGCCTTTTAATCAAAGTCCGTTAAATAAGGAGATTATTTGGACAGAACAGGAGTCCAAATCATCCTAGCTATGCAACGGACTTTAATCAAAAAAATAAATAAATGGACAGAACAGGACTCAACCTGCTCAATTTCAAAGTCATTCAAAGTTCTGATGTAATGTCGACGCGCCGCAGTAGCTGACCAGCCGAGGCATCCCTATTTCACAAAAATAGCTTTAATTTCAACATCCTCCGCTGGAGGATCTATCAAAACTAAAAATTGATGACTAGCTAATAAAATAAGTAGCACTAGTACAAGTAATCTTATTTGAACCATATGATTCTATTATTTTATGTAATTCAACAACGTAACTTGATCCTATGTATTAATAATTATAATCTATTTATATATTGTATGTAAATATTTGTTGCCACTCTAATTAAAATGAATGTATTTTTTCTGATTGGGCTGTACTTCAATAACTTTTAAATAAATAGTTGAGAGTTTTTTTGTTTACATTGTTTTTGCGTTTGTTTTTATTTTCAGAGTCATGAGTTCCGGAAAGTAGTTATAATTATTTAGAATTTTAATTGAGTATTAACGAAAGAGCTTTTTTGTTTTAACTTTTTTTTTAACCTCAGGATTAACTCAGCCTGCATTTACTTAACCATATTTCAGGAATGACTTGATAAAGATCAAGTCTCTGATTAAAGAAAAAGTTCAAAGCCACATCGAAAAGTTGAACGAGGGATATGTTATGCCAGAATCAGATTTTAAAAAAGTGGTGAGTCTAACGTTTTTAGTGAAATTGATGTTATTTTAGAACTTTCACCAAGTTTTCAGTGGCTTTTTTTATTAATAGTAATGACATTAAATACAATTACAAACTAGAATAATTACAATTATAATCACAAATTTAGTACAAAAGGACAACCCGAACAGATATAATTTCACTGATGGGCTGCCTGTTTGAATAAAACAATTCAAAAAAAGGGACTCATTCAGATGTAAAAAAATTAGGGTGGCAGTTCATTTTATTTATATAAATTGCAGCAAAGAGAGGATAGTTGAGAAAAGAGGAGAGTTTGGTCATATCCCTATAATGCCCTCTCCTCTTTTACTTTACAGTATCATTTCAGAGTAATGCTTAAGGGAATTGAAGAAAATATATGAGGGCCAGAGCACTTCAATGAAAACTTTTTGAACCTGATATGAGAAGCTTCAGATCTAGATTTATCTAAGGACTAGTACTCGACCGATATGGCTTTTTACCGATATCCTGATATCGATATTTTACGAATGATGTATTGGCCAATATTGATATTTTATTATTTTCTTTATGAGATAGCTTATAAAATTAAAATCATGACTTAACAAATAACTCAAAGTACCCACAAAATCATTCTTTACTAATTTTACTGCAGAACTTAACTAAGACTTAAACTAAAACATAATTCTGTAAGCATAGGAAATTACATTCTGGGCATCTTCGACAATGTGCTGCAATATTGCTTTGTTTATACTAAATTTCAATGTTTCTGAGACATGGCTGAATGATTGAATGTGAGTATCATCCATTGGCTTAATCGTTGTTGGTGCATTATCATGACGTGAACCTCTTAATGGCGTACAAGTTGGCTCAGACGGTAGAGTGCCTGCGACATTCGGTAAAAGCAACAGTCGTTACGTGTCGTTTTCTCAACCCATCTTGAACCACCACAAAGTGCTCCTTGGATGCAGTGCTATACAAATGGTTGAGCCCCCTGATGCTTACGTTTATGGCGCTTTACAAAAAAAACGTAATAAATCCCAGTTTTGCACCATCATTTCTAAAAAATGTGCAATATGAACAGTGGTATGCTGACCTAAAATGTGACTAGTAGTCCAGACATCTGTTGTGAAACTTAAAAGTTGAAAAAGTCAACCCCAACATCACGTGAAATGCTCTCAGTTACCTTGGCAACTAGTACTTGATAAATAGTTGGAATGAGTGGGGTTCTGAAATATTTTGAACTTGGCAACTTATATCTATGTTCCAGGGCTTGCAGAATTCACTGGAGTGCTTTACTGTCAGCCACCTCGAATGGCATGCCATCAAGTGCAATGAACTCTGCAATCAACCCGAGTCTCAATGTGTTAATTATCATTGATTTTTTTACATTTAAGTCCAAAAATTTTGCTTTATCAAATGCTTGGTAATTAGTAGGCTGCTTTGAACTTGTGCCTGATGATGTCAATGGAGAGGTGATTCCAGAAGCTTTCTTCTCTACTTTAGTCTACTCCACATTCTTTATGGAAATGGGGTGATAATGACTCAAATGATTGACCAGGTTGGAGGTATTACAAGTTGAGGCTCATGAACCTCCATATGATACCGGCTTCCCACACTCATTACAAGTCATTTTGGAATGGTCAGTAGCAATTATTGTGAAATATTCCCATAATGGACTTAGTTAACAACTCATTGTCGACACAGAATTTCTTAAGTTCACTAAAATTACAATTTAAATACACACAAAACAATCCAACATATGAAGCCGTAGAAGAGGAACACAAGTAATTTGTAACAAGTTTCTATAACCTTGGCTTTGTTAAAGGTTATTTTTGTATCTAACAAAAGATCGCCGATATCGATACTTCGAATATCGGTACTGGTACAATTCCCAATACGATTATCAGTCGGGCACCACTAAGGACTTCAAACCGTAAAAATGAACATCCGATAAACATGAAAATTGTTTTTAAATGAGTGAGGCAATGGACTGTTGACATATTTGGACATAAAGATATTCAGAGTCATTTGTTTGTTAATTATTTGTCATGTTCTTTACTTTATGGAAGTTTGTAACAGGTACCATTGCCATCACCAATACCCAGTCTGCACTCAAAACATAGAATGGGAAACTAGATATATACTTTATTGGAAACAATAAAAATCTTCTCGACTACAACCGCATCACAATCGTTACCTCAGCTCTTCTCGAGCTCCTATTTATACAAGATGGACCTAGTTATCAATATTCACTAAATTCTAGCAAAATATCATCCGATCAAAATTCATGAATAAATGTCAGTCCAGGTGACTGCCTTCAAGATGATTAATCTAATTGTTCTTAAAATAATAATAATAAGTACCTGAAATCATCTCCAAGTAGAATTGAAGAAAAATATTGGCTAGATTAAACAAATAATCCAATGTATAATGAACTGAAATGCAGTGAATCTAGGAGACATGTCTTCAAGACCCAACCATGACAATATTTAAAATAGAATTTTCATAAAATGATGGCCTGAAGAATAACAAAGAAGGAATTTAAAGAGGATGCAAACATACCCTTTCTGTGATACATGAAGAGATTTTAACTTTGAAGTATAATTTGATGCCCATACAATATGACAGCGTGATAAATTTAATTAACAATGTTTCTCATTAATAATGGTTACATAATGTTAACAGGTTGGTGCTTATTTCAGTGTCAGATGTTGAGCAAAGATCAATATCACAATATCACAGATGAAAGGAGCCTTTATGAGATTTGTGGTTACCCATTGTGTGAAAAATCAGTCCCAAAGCCAACCGAAACCAAGCAACTGTTTCTCCTAACCAAGTTTCATGCATTAAAATCCTGTGAAAGAAGTGTTGGTTATATTATCATTAGGCTAATAATATAGCCTATATTTTGGCATTTTGATTAAATGGTTTTGATTTTCTTTGTATTAAATTTTAAATATTTGTGTATCTTGCACTTTGGTTAGGTAGCCTAATCAAGTAAATGTGCGCTTAATCAAGAATTTGCATTTTGTGTCTGATTTGCAGTTTGGTACTTGTGGAACTATCAAATCTGAGTAAAATATGCTTTAAAATATGTTAAATATTCTTATTTTTTAGAGGTTCTGCAGTGATAATTGCTACTTCAGCTCAAATTTTCTTATGAACCAACTTGAAGAAGAACCTGCATGGAATCTTCTTGGTAAACCTCCAAAGTCAATAAAGTTGTTTAATAGTCTAACTGTCACTGAGAGGACATGGTATGTTTGGAAGCAGTAAAAAATGAAATTTTGAAACTAGACTGAAGAGAAAATTATGACATGTAGTTATGAGTTCTATTATATTTTGTTTTTGCAGCTTTAAGTTTTATTGTATATTTATAACTTAAGAACCATATAAATTAAATATTATTATTTTTTTTTATAAATATTCATATCATTTTCATTGACTGCAATTACATTACTTTAAGTTTCAAGCTAACAACTGCTATTGGATTCAATGAAAAATATTCTAAAGAAGAATTAGAAGAAATTATAGGTAGGGGCTTTGTTTCATGTATGACTTGTAATTAAATATGCCTTGCTCTGATGGAACCAGAATTCATCTTCCAGCATTTCTTCAGTTTAGCAAGGGTAATTCTTGATTCAGCATCAGACATAATTTGTAAAAATTGCAAAATTCCTAAAAATAAAGTGGCCTATCAATTACAGCATCATAACAGGAAGCTTTAATGTGCTGGCGCTTGTTATTTTAAAAAAGAAATTAATAAATTATTCATATTTTGGCATGATGTGAATACATCGTAAAACCATAAGTGAATCAAATTTTAGTATTGTTTTGCATTTATTTAGAAAGAAGAAAGCCAAGGTCAAACTCTACAAAAGAAATTGAAAGAAAACCTAGTGAGAGTTTGAATTTGAAAGATTGTGGGACTGAAGAGCTGTGTAAATTTTTTGAACGTGTCGAGATTACTAAAGAATTCCCAGAGGAGGAGAAGTCATTAAAAGATGAGGAAGTGGTTGAAATGCAAAATGAAAATGAGTTGAAAGGAGTGGAAGATCTTCCAAGGTTTGAGAAAATAATGGGATTTGTTAAAGAGTGGTGTTGCAGGATGGAATATTATCATTGCACCAAGCATTCTACACAATTTGAGGTATCAGCAAGTTCTTAATAACTATAAATAGTCATTGAAATAACATCGGTGATTGCATTGATATTTAGTTATAATGCTTTAATGATATTAACAGTCATAATATAGAATTTAAAAGTTACATTAATTTCTAAACACTGCTTGAATATCCCGGGCAATTACATTTAATTGATGTTAAATCACTAAAATGCATTATTTATTAGCAAGAAGCAGAGAATCGACTCGAAATTCTGTCCATTGTGGACTGTTCAAATGTTCTTGTTCTTAGGAGAGGCATTGTGAAAGAGAGGATGAAACAAGCGTTAGAATTCAATTAAACTAATTTTGAATTTATTGATTCATGCAATCCAATGTGACTCGCAGTTTATTAGTAGTGTCGTCATGTCACATTAGTGTAAACTGATATATATATAGTTCTTGTGCTCATATATATTTTTATTCACCTGCCTTGTTCATTAAACCAGTTTCAATTCTTTACCAAATGGATTGAATAAGTTGCTGACCAGAACGAGTATCTTCAAGCAATTTGGCGAACTTGTCAGTTACTTGGAGTAAGTTTGTGCGCTGATTAATTGTTATTAAGATATATTGTTGTTAACTTTTATTTAAATTTCCTCATTACAATTTATATTTATTATTATTGCTATTATCATCATCATCATCATCATCATCATCATCACCACCATCATTATTATCCTTTTTTTTATTTATTATATTATTAGTTTTAAACACTTTCTGGTAAATGCAAAAAGTTTTTGAAATTCTTTCATTATCATTTTAGGTTCAGTAATACAAATATTCTGTTGGACAACATAGAATGGAAGATTATAGCCTTAATTTTGCTAAAAGTGTAGGTATCCAGTCAATTGAGACTTGTTAACCTATCCCTCACCATTAATTTTTTAATTGTTGATGTAGGTTTTCCTTAAGGGACGATTTCATAAAGAAAATTGCATCCAGTTCAGATTATGAATCAGCTGTTGCAAAAGCCCAAATGACTATGAAAGAGATTGATGAAATTGCAAATGTATTGTTGCACAAGTACTTAATTTATGTTTTGGGGGAAGAGAACTGCACATAATTTTTGGAGATGAAACAACTTTTAAATATCAAGGTGTTTTCTTGAATTATTTATTATTAGGAGTTTGTGATCACACAACAGTTTGTTTTCTATACCGATGGAGCCTTGGGCACGTAGCAAGATGCGCTGCAAAAGAGCAGTTTAGGAGGGCTAGGAAATTCTAGCAACATGAGGGGATAGTATATATCTTGTGAATCAGTTAAGCGTGCCGACAAAGTCTTCAGTCTTCTTTTGACGAACTCGGGCCGCGAGTCCTTTTGCTCAAGCTGAGCTGCGTTCGGTGACCATCTAGATGTCTCTGTCCCTTTGTTCTTGCTTGAAGCTAGCGTAACCCTTTCGAAACATGTCTCATTCTTGCAATGTTCTTTACTTCCAAAACCATCCCGATACATTTGCTGAGCTTTCGAAGTCAGAATTTACGAAGAAAACCGCTGGAGAATCGACGTCCGAAAACATCACCCGCTCTTTACCTTTCGGGTTGAAGCAAACAACAATCTCAAATTAAGAAAGAATTTATACTCTTGAAAAAAGCTAAAATGGCTTCCCTGCTCTTCAATGGCTCTTTACTGGTTCCTCGGACACGGTCCTAATGCTCCTAGTGACGAATGTCTTCCCGCGAGCCTTTCCTCTTTATTATTATTTAATATGTGTTTGTTATTACTATATTTATTAAGTTAGAGAGACTTTAGCCATGCTATACCAGAAGATAGCTGAGCATCAAAGATGAAATAAACCTAGTGGAATGCTTCTTGGCTGGAGATAATATATTTTCGTTTCATTAAAATTCAAGTTGTGATGAAGAAACTTCTGAATCGAATGTTGTGCTACGTTTAAATGCACATATTTGTTTTGTTATCATTCAAAGCTCACCTTGAACTTCCTACTGTTTTGAACTTTAGGGCAAATCTTATAACACTTTGGCGGGGCCACACACGGGAACCAGTGGTTGGGGCACAGCTATCACAATTTTTGTCGAAGGTGGTAAATTATTGAAATAATTATAAAAAATATATTAAAACAATGTACATTTTTGAAATTTTTATCTTTTTTCTGATATTGTCCGAATGACGGGGAAGGCCCCCCTAAATCCGCCATTTGTACTCAAAACTTTTATAAAATAACTTTTTATAAAATAACTTTTTATAAAGTATTTTTATAAAGTATTTAAAATACCAAGTATTTGTCCACCTCTGGACATCGGTGGCTAAAGAACAGTAATAATATAAATTCAGCAATATATAAATTTGCAAATACTTTTTTTGAAGAATATTTTTACTTTTTTACATTTTTAGATAGAATTAGACATTAAAAACAAGGAATCCTGTTTTACTGTCTGCGCGTTCTCTGCATTTCCCTTTTGAATTTGATAGTCAAGTTCCTGCTTTTTTGGTCAACAATGAGCGAAAGTTATCGTACTGGAAGAAGGTATAGACCAGGGGTCTCAAACACGCGGCCCTCAAAGGCATTTCATGCGGCCCGCTACTGCAAGGATTCTTGCAATGTTTGGCAGTACATATGCACGTGAACAATTTTTCTCATCCATGAAAGTTAACAAGTCTGTACTAAGGTCACAGCTCACTAATGAACATTTGCAAGCAACACTGAGATTGGTTTCTTCTCACAAAATCAAGCCTAATATTGATGCCCTTGTTGACGCAAAACTCTGCCAGGTCAGCAGTCAGTACAGAAAGTGACTGAAACCTAAGTTAACCAAATACAGATACGCCAAAAACGATACATAAATTGACTACATTACATTTGTAATAAATGGATTTTAGAAAGTTTGTAAAGCACTACGTTCTTGTTACGTTGTCTTGTTTATTAACTTTTTATCATTTTAAACAAGTTCTGGCTATGCGGCCCTCGAGGAACTTTACAAGTCATCACTTGGCCCTCGGAGCAATTTGAGTTTGAGACCACTGGTATAGACGATCCTCTCAAATGTCTTCCTATTTTAGCTGGAAAGTTTTTTGCTATAGTTCAAAACCACAATGGCTCAGTTGCCAGTTTGGGTGCAACATCTAATTTCCTGAAGCATTTACGGATATTATGAACTCAACCGATCCATACCCAACCAGATGGAATTATACGACAGTGTCTATATTGATCAAAGCCAGTGACAAACTGAAGGATTTGTGTGCTTCTCTTAATGTTTCAGTTTTTAAGGGGCACCCCGTCATAACAGCCCGGCAACAAAATAGCCCCGACAAAATAAACCCCGTCAATGTATTTAAAAAAATTTTGTCAGTTGAATACATTAACCGATAACTGGTTCCAAATTTAATTCGAAATTAGTGGTTTGAAGATTTATCGTCTAAAATATTAATAGGATTCCGTCTACTTCCTTACTTTACATAGACTTTTCAATTTGGTATTTAATATAAATTATCCTCAACTTATCATCACGTCATGTGGACATGACAAATCAACAAAGAACCAATTCTACCGCTATTTTGACGGGGGCTATTTTGTCGCCGGGCTATACTGACAGGGCCGTTTTGTCGGGGCTGTTTTGACGGGGTTATTTTGTCTTGGGCTATATTGACAGGGCTGTTTTGTCGGGGCTGTTTTGACGGGGCCATTTTGTCTTGGGCTATTTTGACGCCGAGCTGTTTTGACGGGGCTGTTTTGTCGGGGCTATTTTGTCGCCGGGCTGTTATGACGGGGTGCCACTTATAAGTACAAGTACAAGTATTTTTGAATGTACTTAAGTATAAGTACAAGTGCTTTTGGGGACCTTCATTGATCAGAAATAATATTCCTTATCTTCAATACAATGTTAATACAAGTATAACAGAATTTGTATTTATCAATAAAATTGTTTATTCTTCTTTAAAAGAAGCAGTGTTTCAAAATATTTGACGCAGTCTGTTACGCTGAATAGTCAGTGTAAGACCAGCTTGACTGAATAGTCTTTCAATAGGTGCAGATGATGGAATGTTGTGTTGAACTTGAGAAATACTTTTTGACTGCTGGATCTAGAAATAGTATGGTGTGTAATGTTGGAAGAATAAAACCAAAATAAGCTCCAGATGCTTCTTCTCCTTGTAAATTGTCTAGAGCTTGTGCAATTGGTCTCATTACTTCAATCACTTCCTTCAAGAACGTGAAATCTTGAGAGCTGAACTTAGGCAGCTGCAAGCGTTCCATCACGATATTAAGTTTGTCTTTCATATCATAGATGGCTCTGTAACTGTCAAATTCAGAGTTCCAACGAGTTGAATTTGGATTAGGTATTGTTCTCCCAAGTACATAAAACACTGCTTCAGCAGTTTTTGAACTCTGCTGTGACGCATTGCTCAAACTGGAACATTTGCCAGCCACTGAACGATACATTCGCTTGAAAGTCGCATGACTTGCCAGCGCTTTATTGGCTTTCGGAACGTTCAAATAGTTCGGCCATCTTCCAACAAATGAGAACAATCGACAGTACAAAGAGAATAAAGGAAATAGAGACAGGCATATAGTAAAGGAAACGCAAAAAATTAGAAGTCAACTCATTGGCACTATTATTTAAAAAAAAATAAAATTTAAAAGTACTTGGCTGTGATTAAAATATACTTACTAATAAGTACATCAAAAATGTATTTAAAGTACAAGTACTAAGTACACGAGTACTTAAGTATTCGGCTTCACTGCCTGGAACTGAGTAAAACAGAAATGCCTTTGCCAAGGAAAATAGATAGAAAGAATACATCTGTATTAAGCTCAAACATTGGAGAATGCTAATGCTGTTTTTTTCTTTTGAAGTATTCAATTCATCGATAAAAGAATCAGATACAGAAATTCTTCAATACATGGATGACATCTCTGGAAAGTTTGCACAAGTATCCCAAAGTGTAAAATACAACACTGGCATACCATAGTTGAGTATGACCATGAGCTTTTCATTTGCAGATATGATACTTAACAAAAAGAATTTATGTATGACTGATCATTTTCAACAGCTGCTTTAAAGGCAAACCATGACCATGAAAATTTGGGTGAATATTTTTATTTTTAAAAGTATTTCAAATTAGGTTTTTTGTATTTTAATATTTTGAGCACCTCAAGGAAGTATTTTGTATTTTATTATTTCAATATACTTTTCTGAAGTATTTTAGTCCTTGGTAAAATACCCACCTCTGCTGATGTTTTTATTAATTTTAAGCCAAGGGAGAATTTTTACTAATTTTGAATTTTTTATTCTGGAA
Organism: Whitmania pigra; assembly: GCA_021613335.1. Classification (NCBI taxonomy): domain Eukaryota; kingdom Metazoa; phylum Annelida; class Clitellata; order Hirudinida; family Haemopidae; genus Whitmania; species Whitmania pigra. The sequence goes on along the minus strand of JAJTWR010000266.1, from coordinate 5,440,361 downwards.
ATGTTTCGTTCAATTGAGCAATTCGAACAAATGAATTGTTGAAAGACGCAAAATTGACTACAGTAATGGTCATCTTGTAAAGAACTTATGGTTAGTCTCAAGTCGACAATTGTCAAGCAATTTCCGAAGAAAATGAAAGATAGAATCCTACACATGTTCTTATGTATGAAAATGTACGAAAAATAAATATAAATCATGATAAACACGACACTGAAAAGTGAATCTACATCGAGAGCAATTTCAAAATTTTTGAAGCCGGCAGTTAAAAGTCGACATCATAGATCAGTCGAAGAATGAAATGGTTGGCAGCACGTTCTAAATCGTAACATTAATTGATTTAACATCAGAGTCTCTTATCTATGAAAACAAATCCACATTTTTATCCTTCTGATACATGAAATGTGACAAAAAACCCGCATCACCAGCATACAATTATTGAAAAGTTTCCATTTTCACTTCTGTGGTGAACTGAATAGTTACATGATTTCCTAGATAATCTACGTCTCAGTCGTAGGATAGACTTCAAGCTTGGAATTAAAGAGATTCAATCTCTTCAATAAAGCAGACACACTCTGGCGATGTGGTGGTGATTAAATAAAAAACTGCGTTGACTCAATAGCGGAGGGCAAACTTCATTCGGCCAATTTTCGATTATACAGAAAAGTGACATCGAACGTCATTGCGACAACACATTCAATGGATGGTGACCATGGCATCACTCCTAAATTTTCAAATTGTGATATTATTAATAAAAATAAAACTATTTTATTATGTATTAAACATAAAATTATTTTATTGTATATTAATGAAAGTAATGTGAACTTTAAAAAAAGTAGGTCTCACAAACATATATAAATATTTATAATGTAATTATGATATTATTTTTCTTAGGTACTTTCATCAGATAATTGATTAATTTTGTTATTAAAATGTTTTTGTTATTCCACAAATAAAACATTTGCAGGAATTTTAAATTGAGCGGGTGTTAAGGCAAGTTAGTATTGTTGCCATGGAGCCTTAACCTACTTTCAAAGGTAACAGGAATTCATATCCATTTTGATTGCTGTTCTTGGACCTTTTTAGAGAATATCAGATGTTGTTAGCACTAAAAAGTCCCTAATGACACAATTACTGTTGTTATAAAAAATACAACGACGCGGCTATCTTATTTAATTTTTTTGATAATATTATAAATATATTTATATTATATTTAGTATTAGGGATTTTAATTATGTTTTTATTCATAATCACTAAAGTACTATTAGTAATGATTGTTAAATCAACGTTATAACTCTTCTAAAAGTATGCTATATGATATAATTTTAATTTAATAAATATTTTTAATTTAGAAAGCATTAAATTAACGTAATGATTCGATGAGGTCGGGTTGATAAAATAAATCAATCATACCCAAACTCGTTTATCAAAAGCAGCAAAAGATCTGACATCACGATGATAATGGTGATTATGGTGATGATGATGAGGAGGAGGAGGAAGAAGATGATCATATCACCGAATCCATCTTGAATTCCCGCGGAGATTACTTGATCACTTCCTCTCATTCATATTGTTCCTGAGCAAAAGTGTTCCTTCAATCCAACAGTTGGGTCTGTCAAGCATGGCTTGCCACAGCATACACTCCTCTTCGTTGGCATCCATCCATGTAACAGGTTGACTCTGATGCTTGCCTTGCAATGTATTATTAATTATACTCATCATTATTAATGAATTGTGCATTGCACGAGTTATTAGAAGACATTACTCAAGTTGGTTTCAACAATTCTTTCTGATTAATTGTAAAAAAAAATCTTGGATTCAGCACTTATGCTTATGCTTTGCGCTAAATAAAGAAAACATTTTTAGAAAAATTGATAGTAAGTTTTTTGAGATTCGAAGCACCTTGGGCAAGGTTTAGTCTGACTCCGCCCAAGAAATCGTTGCTGGTGAGTCTGTCGTGGTCCCAGATGGTCAGTTCAAGAGATCTTTCTTGGAGTTCTTCCCAGGAGATGTTCTCATACACGACTGTCTGATTCCAGTGAGGGTTACAACTTCTCCTGACGACTGCGGTTTTTCGCTTCGACTCGGCACTTCTGTCAGGTAGCAGATAGCTAGAAATATTAATATCCATCACTCCCTCACGTCAACTTTTCTGGATATCGAAGTAACATTTTAGTTCACTACAAATAATTTTCAATTCAATTTCAAAACGTGTCCATCATGCTAATTTGGTCAACATTAAGCAACTTGATTGAAAGACATTGCTTCGGAGAATTTCTGAAAGTTTCTGAGAATCATTTCAACGCTACAAAATGAGACTGTGGTTTAGATTTTTTAATTTTATAAATTTATGTGACGAACGATGAAATGCGACTTTGTTGACAGTGATTAGACACGCTTGCAATGAGTTTATTAAGTTGCCTACCATTTACAGAATGGATCAGAATATCCGTTAGATCGAATAGCTGTGAGGTTTCTGGCCTCCCTGATGACTACTTGGAGCTCTCCCTTGTCCTCAGTGTTCCTTTTGCGACCACTAATGTGCTCAGGACTTACGAACTTTAAACTGACATCCAAGTCTCCTTTGTACGTCAGTGACGACAAGGAACTCTGCACCTGAGTCATTAAATTAAGTGTATTTTATGAAATTATATAGCCAAATTTTGAAAATATTTAGTTCTTCATTAATTCTGTGGTGGATCATCAATATTTCATTGTATGCTCAGAGGATCGTAATTCATGAATATTAAATTCTATTGCTCATTCTCTGCATGAAAAATTAGCATAAACTTTTATATTACCTAATAAAACAAAAAAATAATTAAACATAATGTTTAAAAAACATTTTGTGAAAGAAACACGAA
>JAJTWR010000266.1:5337500-5435000 GCA_021613335.1 Whitmania pigra | reverse complement strand
TTGGATGGAATGAAAAAAAGTTGACCTGAACAAGATAGCCTCAGAAGACATGCCATATGACATTGGCTGTTTAATGGATGTTCCTTAGATGTGCTCGAAAGGAGAATTGTTACTTGTATTCAAAAAAAAAAAAGAAAAAGAAGGGACACTCAATCTAGGCGATTTCAGGCCAATCACTGTTGGACCAATTATTGGCAGGTTATTCCACCGTGTGCTGAGCAGAAGAATGTTCACTCACTGGCTTATTTCAAATCGTTAGAATGCTTTCAGGCACGGCAATAGCCTAGCGGACAATATATGGCTCGTAAAAGCAATCATAAAGAAAAAGAGGGAGCAGAAGCAAAGGCTGAATCTCACCTTCATCGACGTGAGCAAAGCATTTGATTTGGTTTTGCACCAATCGATTGTTAGAGCAGCCTACAGACTCGGAACTCCGCCATTCATGCTTAGATACGTTTCTGAGGCTTATCGCAACAGCACGGTCCAAAAGATTGGAGGAAAATTGAGTCACGACATTCCAGTGAACAGAGGTGTCCTCTACTTTTCAATGCGGTAATCGACATGATGATGGCAGAAGTCGACCCTTCCATCGTCGTGACCGGCGACATTAATTCGTCAGTCAAATGCAATTACATGACATTTGCCGATGATTTAATTCTTTTATCCTCCACGGATTTTGAAATGAAAAGGGGGTACTTTAAATATTTGTTGAGGTTTTTTACATCGTCTGTGATCGGGTTTAAACATTTGTTTGGCTGAGAAAATAAACGTAAAGTAATAATAATAATAATAATGATAATAATGATAATAATAATTACAACCTCAACAATAATAATTGCAAACAATACTATATAATATTGTAATAAAACGGAGTTGTTTCCCAATGAACCATTATTAATGCGATCAACAAGGAAGACCAAGAAATTGGCTTTTCAACAAACCGTCCCCAAACTAGATCATAAAAAGAAGTTGCCAAAGTAATTCACAAAATGCTAAAATAAATGTCTATGATAACTCATGGTATCTGTGGTAAAAGTAGAATATTACATTCGACATTTTATTATGATTTACCTTCAGAATTTCTTCGAAAACTGGATTCAAAGAGTTTTTTCTAACTTTTGTCTTTCGTTTGCCATTTTTCGTCTTATCAGGAAGAAGGTATGATTTGACGTAGCTAGAGATAAAAGGCATTCTCATCAATACCACATCACCACCATCTTCACGTCGTCGTCGTCGTCGTCGTCGTCGTCAATTCCATGCACTCCGTCAGTCACAAATTCATGACGACTAACGGGTCTGAACGCTGTTTTTTATGATCAGCTGCCGCCAAATCCCTGCACTGCTTGACGTGGACTTGAAAAATGTTGCTTTTATAGTCGAAACTGAGACTGAAACTGATTTCTCCAGTTACGTTTATTTTCCCCAAATGTTCTTCCCCCGCGCTACTGTAACAACTTCCAAAGCTTTCTTTACTGCCCTGTCGATTGAGAATAGCGGCGAGGATTAAGGTTCACGACATCTTATTATATTAAGATATATCAATATATTGGGACAAAATAATAAACAATTTAGAAAACCCGAAATTGAAAATTGCAATTTCATTGAAAAGGTAAAACTTTAAAGAATATTTCTAACTGAGCAGTGTTTTGAGGTGACCAAGTTAACTTGCGCTTGCTGGAGTTTCTTCTCGTTGTTGAATGATTCGAATAATTTCTCAATGTCGTCTTCGACCTCAGCTTGCTGCATTTTCAAAGACTACATAAATCTTGCTAACGATGAATTTAGTAAATGAAAAGAAAAATGACGGTAGAAGAATGATTAATGTGGAAGAAAATGATGAGTGGTTGAAACGTTGACGAATTGACGGGCGCAATGACCACACGTGATGAAGGAACCATCACAGAAGATGTCAATGAAAGGGTAGGATGGAACAAGTCAGTGAATGCATGACCTACTTATGAATATTCATTAACATGTCGTAAATGTTAATGTAATAGCTGACCTTATAAACCTGCATTTATAAGATTAAATTATTGAAACCAACCGTTGTCTCTTTGGTTGATTGTGTTGCATCTTCTTCCTTCTTTTCCTCTTCAACTTCAACTACGATTTCAAAATAAGTAAATGTTTGTCAATATAATAAATCAAATTAATGAAAGTAATTGTTAATTTCAAATTCTAAATAAAAATAATTAAGTAATTTCCTTTTAATCTCCATTACCATGTCACCTCCACTTAACTTAAGCGTGGAAGAATGGACGTCATCTCGCAACTTTTTTCACTCAAATTCAGCAGGCTCTGTTTTCACGACGAGCGTAACATTGGAATATTGATAAAGCAAACCAAAATCCTGCCTAAAATGTGAGAGCAAACTTGGCTGATATTCGAACTTTTAGAGACTAATTTTCATAATAAACTTAATAGTAAATGAGTAACAGTCTCAATTTTATTCTTGATTGAATTGATTTATGACGACCAAATGCAGCAATTCTTATGAAGTGTATATATTTCCTTATTATACTGCTAATTCGTGATCTGAAGTCCTTGAAGGCAAACTTTGAAATATTAATTTATGAATTTATAATTAATTGACTGATTTTAAAAAGAATGATTCAAAGTTAAGAGTAATAAGATATTCGATGTTATAAAATTAGTACGATGATGATCTATCATAAATGTGACCCAGGAAGTCAAATATTATTTCTGTTGTTGATTTTAATTATAATAGAATACAATTTTTTATATTTCAAATATTTTTTAAGAAACATTTGGTGAATGCTTGCTCAACAAAATGTTGAAAAGGTCTTGAGATTTGAGTGCGACTTGATTCGTTAAGAAATAAAATATTAATAAATTGAAACGTAAATGAACAAATAGCAATGGTGACAGGCAAACAAATGCAAGATTTTTGATTGCTTTCATAAAATTGGAAATTGTTTTGGTCGATGCATTCCAAAATTAATTTAGAATCTTTCAATGTCAAATAAAATTTTTACAAACAGAGTAATTGAGAATTCAAAGATGAATTTCACTACATTCCATGCACCATTCCGCCTCAACAAATTAGATTTTTATTTTCCTTTGTCCTTTCATTAAATTGCACCAAGAATCAATTCAAGAGTGAAACAATTTCCATGCATCACCTTTATATTCAATAAGTTTTAGACGTTGACACCGGAAAAAACTAGTCGTACATCTTCATGTTTTTTTTCTGGAAGTATGATAACTTTAAAAATGGCTATTTTCTGAAAAATACATTTTGCTAAACGGAGAAAATATTTATTGGAAGAATGCTGATTCTGTGTGAATACACTTGAAGGATTTGTTAGCATGCCTCCGATGGATGTGATGATTCTTGGTAGTTTAATTCAAATAACGAAAGTAGCAGTTCTGAATAAATAATTTGCTGCAAACACGAACGAAATGTTTAAAAAATGCAAAACATGTTCGAAGAGGAGCCAGTTTAACTTGATGTATATATCTCAGCAATATTTATTTGTACACTCTATGAAGTGAGAGGCTCCGGACTTAGAGATGTTAAATTTGTTAATAAGATGAAATTGCTTGCTCAAATATTTTAAAAAAATGTAACGCTTTGATGTGGCCAGAAAAAATTAATTGAAGCCACACGGGAAAAAGTTTGAATGATGACTTGTGTAAGATTTGTGCGCAGAGTTAAACGAAACATTGAAACAATAGTTTCTTTGCGACCCACTGAAACGCAAACAGTAAAACATTGACGTGCATTTAGAATGAAACCTTTACTCGTCTGATTAGTGTTTGAATTCCGATTCTCTTTAATTGACAGCGGAGAGTTGCATTTGATGAAGTGGAAAGTTAAATCTGAAAACTGAAATGAAAGTTATCGGTGGCTTCTTCACTTAATATTTGCACTTAATATATCAGACTCACATTTTTTTTTGGAGGTAGTCGGGAAATAACAATTTTCTGGACTCGGCCATGGGCTTTTACTCAACTCAACTGGTCCGTAATTGATAGTAATTTGCGAGCCCAAGGCCGGACCAATTCTCTCAACAATACCCCATCTCTCGGCCACGGATTTGTCCCTGTCGTTTCGGTGGATCATTCATACCAGTGGTCTCTGAAGACCTCCCTATTTGCCAGATCCAGAATGCCGCTTCTGCAGCCTCAGACATCCTTGTCATAGCCTTTGTTCTTTTTCGGCTAGACAATCAAATCTTAGTGAGGAAAGCGTAAATCGATCTGTCGACTAATCCCCTCGAGCAAAACTAGCAGCCTCGTTTTTGGTTTTGTTTAAAACTAAAACATCAGAATAGATATAGCTTCATGTAATTAATATACATGAATATACGTTAATATACAATAAGCATTTAATCACAGTATTTTCTCAATATAATATGATATAAGATTTACAAGAATGTTAATTGCATTTTATCTCAGAGCGACGGTAAACGCGTTCAGTCAGTGTTTGCAATCCAACCTGCACTTTCACAAAGAGCTTTTTGAAAGCAGCGCTATACAAATTGTCAAGACCTGCCTGGGGCGCTATACGAACATAAATACTATTACTGTTCTTATTATTTTGCTTACTTTTGTAAAGTTGCAATTCAGGGATCATCAGAGGAAACAAGTGACATTTACTTACTTAAAAGTTTGTTAGTGTTGTAAAACGAATAACTTTTGTTGAATGAATTTTAATTTGAAAATTATAAACAATATATTTCTCATTCAAAAATCATATGAGTATTAATAAATAAAAAATATTTCCTCTTTATGGGAAATTGCAAGTAAGATATCTAAGCAATGCTATGTCAATCCACCTAAATTACCGATATTCTTAAGCCTTTTTTATCATTTCTTAAATTAAATTATTTAAATCAATAAGTTAAACCACAGGAATGTTGAAATGAAACACATTCTGAGGGCGCACATTATTCAGTTCATATCTAGAGCTGGGTTCAAGTAGTACTTAAGTAAATTTTATACTTATTACTTACTTAAGTAATTTTTGGACTACCTGAAAATTATAAGTAATATTGCCAGATGATTACAATGCAGATTTTGTTGACATGGTGACTGATACTATTTCAAAAGTCAGAGCAATTGTCAAACTGTTCAAAAAGAGCCCCTGAAAAATGACTGCTTCCAAAAGAACTGTGAAAAGGAATTGGGAAAAACTTTCTCTGCTCTTGGACATCAAAACTAGATGGAACTCATTGCTTAAGATGCTCAAACGATTCTTTGAAGCCAGGACACCCATTGATAGAGCTCAATATAGGATCAAAATGCTTGACAGAGGATGAGGTTGCAGTTGTGAAAGACTTGGCAGAAAGTCTAGAAATAATTGAGGTTGGTGCAACCGCTCTTTGTAGATGTGACGTCACAATTTCAAAGAGCGAAAAGATTTTTGAGTATGTTCTCAAAAGCTGACAGAAGAAACAGGAGCTATTTCACAGGAATTATTGACAGCTGTCAATTACAGAATTGAATCAAGGAGAAATAAAGAGATTTGTGGCCTCGCGAGATATGTAGAGGCTCCAGACAGTTATGAGCATGTGGTCGAGTTTTCACTCTTAAGTTATCCAAAGAAACTAGAGCTTGCCGAAGTGGCAATAAATGTTCTTTCACGGCCTTTTCCCTATGGTTCTATTAATGAGAGTGCTGAAAATGTTGAACATAACATCACTAAGGAACCCCTATGAAAAAGTCCAAAGCAGAAGAGCTCAATGACATTTTATGCCAGCCAGAAGATCAACATTTGGATTGTGCTCAAGAAAATATCTTGACACACATTAAGAAAGAAATAAAATTTTACGAAGCAACAAAGGAATGTCCCAAAATCTTGAAAAGCTTGAAGTCTTGTCTAAACTCACATTCACCCTCCTCTGTTGAAGCAGAAAAGTGTTTCAATGCTGCTGGACTGTTTATTTTAAAGTTGAGGTCATCGTTAAGTGATGAGATGATTGATTCTTTGTGCTTTGCACGAAGCTACTTTATCCGCAAATAATTTTTCTTTATAGACGAGTAATAAATAAGGTAATTTAAATTGGGTATATTGTCTCTAACTACTTTTAAAAAATTATTTGAATTACTTAAGTAATATTTTAAAAATTACTTGATACTTAAGTATTTTTTCAAGCTTGCTTGAACCCAGCACTATTCATATCTGACTCAATAATTATCGACAACAATTTTATGAAAATAAAGTTTCATTTGAATCGAATTAGAATGTTCTTAAATTAATTACAATATTTATTGATTTATAAACGAAAAAAAAGTTTACCAAAATAACGATGTGCTTCAAATCCATGCAAACCAAAAAGCTTATCGCTTTCTTTCGAAGTTCTCAGGAAAACCTCCATCCCTTCCATTCAAACGTCACAACTGATAAAAGGCCTTTAAGGCAAATGGAGGGCTTTTGAAGGAAAATCCTGGATTCTAACGTCCGCGATATTTCTATATCCTCGCCAAATATTTATCGGCAATAATAAAATAATTCTCATAAAGGCGACCAACAATGCCCACAAGTTGTATGTTATATTACATCCTCGACAGATTTTAACGTGCAGCACGTTGCCCCCAGTCTGTTGCCTCGAAATGAGGAAGTAAAATTTATTGCTTCTCTGGACGAAGGAACGTGCTTGATTGCAGTAAAAGTCGAAGCCTTAACTGGTTAATATAAAAGTTTCAATAATTTCTAGATGTTAAAGTCTTTAAATTTATAAATTGGTGTTGAGTTTGTTTCAGGACGTTTGTTGTAAAAGCCCGATGAGCTCAACTCTAATTTGGTCCGTGATCCATGTCCATGTTTTTTCGGGCAATGTTTAAGTGCAATATTTCAAGCAGTAACAGCAAATTTCCGTGCTCTCTACGTAAGCCCCCATATTTTCTACCATAATTGCATCCTCCGCATTATGATCCTTATACAAAATGTTATCTTAATCCGAACCAGAACAGAATCTATGAATAAATCTTTACCCTAAATGTGCTTACAACCAAAATATGAAGTTTCACTATTTAAATTTTATATAAAGCGGAAAGTAATGGAAATATATGTTTGTATAAAAAATTATTAAAATAAAATTTAATTAATTAAAAACAAAATTATTGATATTCTTTGAAAGACTTGTATGCACAAATATCAGAAGCAAAACAAGCTGCCTATTGATGAATCTTTAATTTTGTGACCTCAATCATTCCACCTACCATCATGTGGCTCGTGGTCTCCTTCATTCTCTGATGCCCTGTCCCTGTCAGTTGGAGAACCACGCGGCGTCAATCGAGGTCTCGGATCTTGAGGTTTCCTAGACTTGCATTGATCCGCAGTTCTTGCTTTTGCACCTCGATGTTGGAGGTTATGAGGCCTGGTAAGAGGCTGACATTCACGCACTTCATCAACATTTTCTTGCTCATCGGAGTGATGTGCGCTATGTCTTGGAAATTCTTCTCCGTGCCTTGCGTGGCTTCCCCTGACAGTTCGACCCTTGGTTCGAGGTCTAGCTCCTCTGTGGTAATAAACAGGACCTCCCTGGTGATGTGGAGGAGATCTGCCATGATTTGGACCGGAAGATGGCAAAGTAGACGATGCGCCAGGAATAAAGGAAGCCATTTCCGGTCCAGAATGTGGTCTTTGGTGGAAAGGAGGACGAACTCTTGAGTGGTCTTCGTTAAATCTGCGCGAACCTGCTTGAGGGGGAATCCTCATTGGGTGATCGTCTGATAAGTCATGAGATCGCCGTCTTCCAGGTCCCATGGCCCGCGGATTTTGTGAAGTTCTTTTAGCCATGTTGGACGAGTGTTCGTTACGACCATGGGGTTGCCGGTAGTCTGTCAATCAAATGATGTCGTACTATTAAAAAAAAAACAAATATTATTAAAATCCATGGTCCTAATAAACTATTGATAATAAATATTCTAACAACGGAAAATGCTAAATGCTTTCTAACGTCAACTCTAATTCTCTTTGTCGACTTATTTGTTCATTATTGACTTAAATATCATTCTTTATAGACCATGCAATTTTAGTTCTGCTGATGCCGACTGGCAGAAAACTTAACAGAAATTGTTTGCATTTCGGAGGACCTTTTTGAATCGTGCCGAACCTTGGAACTTGATTGTGCAATAGTTTGTGGTTTAATAAACATGACGCTAACGTGACTCAATTATCTCGTGCGCTTCGATAAACTAGAATGCTTACAAAGCCATCTTTATTTTGAGCAAAGCCATATGGACAAATGGTCTTTCATTAATCACATTCTTAATTAATTAAATAAATTAATTTTCTAAATGGGTTTAACAAACACCACATCATTTAGACCTTTTAAATAGTCATTTGAATTAATTTTCAATTTGCATATAACCACATACCAAGACTGACCGACTATTGTGAAGAAAAATGAAGTTTCAAACCTAACAAAATCTTAATTAGACATTTCTTTCCACTACCTGAAGTGTAAGTATGAAGTACTACATTAACTGTACATTGACCTCAGCCTCATTAACGACCTTTAATAACAGTAAAAAACTTCAGGTAAAGTCTTTCACATGGAGAGGCTTAATCCCCACAGTAACGACATTTGATTACTGGTAGTATCCAAATAGAATAATTTACATTTCAATTTTTAAATTTGCACCAAAATAGATTTTCAGTTGTTTACTTAAAACGAAAAACGTTTAGAGCCTTTGAAATTGTAGTACTTAATAAGAAGCTACGCGAGACTCTTCGTGCAAGAGAACATTCCTTCGCAAGGAAGGATTAAATGAGAAGGTTGAAAAACACACCTCATTAGCTTAACATTTGCTGCACAAATTTATTATATCATCTGATAAGGAGGAAAGAAGCAATGGAATTAAACCTCTGCTAATATTTTTTTATTCACAGAAAGAATGTAGGTCTTACTTGGGAGCCCATTTTCGATGCATTCTTGGGATCCATAGCCATCGCTTGAGGGTCGCCTCATCCCAGCAACCAGCACAACAGACTCTTTCGATCTTGAACTTGTCAGGTTAGCAGCTGATCCAGTCACGTGACGAGAGCGAGATCTTCGAGCGATTGGAACGAAGCCAGGATATTGCATATCTGCTCGAGGATGATGTGGCATCTGATGCTTCAACTCAACTTGAGGTCGACTCCCACCACCTTCCTGTCTGTGAGCACTGCTTCTGCGTGGTTGCCTTTCCTGTGGACAGTGATGGTGAGGGTATGGACTTCTGTGAGGACGAGTTTCTCTGCTGTTGGCTTCAAGTTGGGGTTCGTTCGGAGAATTCGCGGATTGTAAAGTTGTTGATGCAGAGATTTTGATAATATTCTCTTGAGTTAAGTGACACCTCGAATCTGGCACGTAAGGCAAGGGATCTGGGTGAGGTTCTGCACTTCGAACTTTCTGCTGAACTCTGGACGTCGATGGGTGCTCGCCACTTGGAGGGGAACGGGACTCCGTAAGGCGGTCTTCACCAGCAATTCCCCGGATTTCGTTTCTTGAATTGGTGTACTGAGATGCGGCGCCGCAGTGAGCAATATTTTCTTGAGGCTTACTGCCCGGTGATGAATCGCGCTGCTTTGCAGAAGAGTCGAGTGATTGAGTGACAAAAACCTGCGATTGTGACGCTGGAGAAATACTGTTGCTTTTTGTGTCTGTTTTGGAATGTCTTCTTTCTTCATCACTGGAGTCAGAATCTTGGTATTTCTTGCTGCGAATCTGACGCACCTTGATGGCTTGTTTGTCCTGTCCTGTCATTCCAGAAGGCTTGCCTCCGCTCGACAACCCAAAATTCCTGAGATCTAGCAATTCCATTAGACGTATCTTGTCATCATCTTGATTGTATACGTAACAGTTTGAAGTTGCTTGAAGGTGTCTCTCCTGCTCAGAAGGTGTCCACGGTGTCAGAGCGTCAGATGTTTGTTGACTGGCACTATCACTCTTTGTTAACGATCTAGTTACCTCTCCAATTGTGGAGCTCACTGTAAAATCTTTTGATAATCAATTTCAAAACAATTTAGTTTGCCACATAGAATTGATTCTACAATTATTTGCTGTAAGAACACTCACGCGCACATGCACACGGTACTAACAAAATTAATTTTAGAGCACTTCTTAACCAACAAGTTCAATATTACGAAACTCCTTCTCAATCAACATAAAGAAAGTTGTTTTAGTGTCACATTTGAAAATGATTTTTCAGTTTTTAAAACTTTACAAATAATCCTAACATAGAGTTAATTAAAAAAATACATGTATAATAATTCATTAGTTAATATTAGATGAATTCTTGGTAACAACTTAACTATAACATCTTTTAAATAGTTTTAAGTTTGAGGCTTGTAACTTTAAAAAAAATTGAAAGTTTTAGCAAAAAATTCAGCAAATGTTAAAAAGTGGAATCATAAACATTCGAGATTCTCTTAATTATTCTCCAAAAATTTCATTCTAGCAATAATTTAATGTTATAATTGTAATGTAAAGAAAAATAGTTGAGTGGTTCACTCAGAGAATGACATTAATTAGCGCATTCTATAACATCACTCAACGATGATGTATTAGTACATACGCCGTCAGCAAATACTTATTGATAAAGTAGAATTATTTTTGTAGCAGTAGTTAGTAGCCCCGTTGTACTACTAATAAAAGTGTGTTCTAGTAAATAAGTAAATTATATTAATTATTTAATATTACTAATTAATTATACATTTCAGTGGCAAGAAATACTGACCTTTTGTTACTTCTATGACATCATCAACAAGATTCCTAAATCTTTGAAGCATGGTGACGAAATAACACCTAGATAGTAAAAAAGTTTTTCTTGTGGCCAAAGAATCCGAAGAACGAGGAATGATTTCTTTTCATGCGTTCTTCCCCTTCAAAAACTCATCGTCATAAAGTCTCTCATGTGCACGTTTTTCTTAATAATCATGTCTCTGCTCTTATGCTTAATGAGTTATTGAAAAAGGCAACATGCTTATTATTTGCCTTATTCTGAAAGGTATGTTTTTGGATATCCTGGAGTCCTCAAAGAAATCAGACGGGAATGAGATTCTAAAGGTTTAGAGAGAAGTCAACCTCCAGTTCAGCCCAGCACTTTTTTACGTTCAGCGTATGCATCTCCACTACTTTTGTATTGAATTTTTTTTATCATCCCTCATCATTAGTTTTGAAATTCATTGTCAGTCTCAAAAGTGTCTCTTTAAGAATTATTTAATGTTTATACATATTCAAATTGTATTCCTCTGATTCGTTTTCAGATGTTACCTCATCATGTTGTCTATTTTTAGTTTCACCCTCACTCAACGTAGCATCCCTTTCTATGACTTTATTTACCTGAAGGTCTGTCTCTAAGTAAGTTTAGCTATTGCGATCACACCTTGTCATGATTCGACATTCATTCTCAACCTTCCAATACCTTTCAGTCTGCTTGCATCGCCTTCTTTTCCTCTGCCAGTCTGTCCTTCTCTATACTTTGAGCAGAAAGCAGCATGCCTCGTTCGCTGTCGTATTGATTGCCTGCCTGTGCCAGCAACATACAACAAACTGATGATGATGATGATGATGACGATGGCGAATATGATCATCAAGGCTGGTTATGAATGTTATAATCATATGATTCTGAATGAAAAAAATTGTAAGTTATCTTTTTGATCTTTACTTTAAAATTCTCAACAAATTATATAATATTGTTTACTTATTTATCATAATAATTGTCAAATCAATCGTCACATCACCTTCTTCACATTTCTTAAGGTTCTTCTATGAGAACAATTATTTCATCGTTAATATTGTGATATATAATAATATTATGATATATAATAATATTATGATATATTGAACCATGAAAAACCCACTGAAGTGTTTGTCTCGATGGATAACTAAACGAGATGGCATTGATGATTCGACGACGATGACGAATGTGATGATGATGATGACGATCTTAACGGGGATGATCTCAAAAATACCTATCTTCATCTGATGTGCATCTATTGATCCAGTCTGATTTATTCATCTGGTCTGGTCTGTCACCAGGCCCGTATTTAGAGGGTTTACGGGTTCAACCCCACGAAATATTTAAAAAATATTTTAATTGTAAATTTTATTGATTTACATAACATCATAAAATTATAAAATCTTAAAACCATCTCTATTTATTATAATTATAATAATATTATTATTATTGTTATTATTATGCCACACCTCTATTAAATGTTGATTTAACCAGGCCCGTATTTAAAGGGTTTACGGGTTCAACCCCAGGAAATATTTAAAAAATATTTTAATTGTAAATTTTATTGATTTACATAACATCATAAAATTATAAAATCTTAAAACCATCTCTATTTATTATAATTATAATATTATTATTATTATTATGCCACACTTCTATTAAATGTTGATTTTTATGACTATGGCTTTTTATTAGCCATCATGATGTTAATTACGTTTACAACTATAAGTGTGACCATTTATGACCACTTATGAACATTTCACCCAAGAAAACTCATGAAGAAAGAAAGCTTGATGTAGATGTTCACAGATTGCATCTACAACATTTGTCTAAAAACACAACCATTGATGATGTTGATGACATTGTCGTTGTTGCTGTTGTTGTTGTTGGTGTTGTATAATTACACTAACCTATTGCAATTATACTAACCCATTATAATTACACAACCATTGATGATGTTGATGACAATATCGTTATCGTTGTGGCTGTTGCTGCTGTTATTGTCGTCGTCGTCGTCGTCGTCATTGCTTTATTGGATTTCTTGTTCAACAAAGCCACAGAATGACGTCTTTGACAGGTTGCTGTGGAATAACTGGATAATGGTACTCGAAGATTCGACGATCTAGCATTCCCTTCAGTCATTTAAAACGCTACATTCTGTTAAAATTACGAAGCACTCTTCATAGGGATTTTTGGGGGAGTTTGGGCAAATACCAACCAAAACTCCAGAGGAGGTAGCAAATTATCAGAGCCGAAGGCAGAGGAAGATGCAGCAACTCAGACAGGAGAAGAAAATACTTCGTCGGCGTTAGAGAGAAGCGGGTGATGACCAAAGAAAGAGTCTCTCAGTCTTGTGGAGAGAGATCAAGGAACGTGAGGCTGACTTGCGCCGTGATGAGAAGCTCAGACAGAAGAAATACCAGAGACGCCGTGCAAGAGCCAGTTTTTTCAAAGATCCACACAAGTACGGCAAGTCATTGCTCGATCCACCAAACCCAAGAATTCTCAGCGCTTCAAGACTGGAGTTGGAAGAGCACTTCATCCAGATATACAGCGACGCGGCATGCCACTGCAGGAAAGGATCAATCGATAAGATATATCAATCGCAAAATCAGAGTATGGTGACCCGTCAAAATAGCCTAGCGACAAAATGGGGTCCAAGTACAAGTACTCAAGTCCGAGTACAAGTACTTTATACTTATGAGCTATGATCAAGTACATCAATAATTTATCTCTGCCCCATTTCCCAAACTGCATAAAGCGATTGTTTAATGTTCAACTTTATTTGTTGGATGTCGTTCTAAACTTGTCAACAATAACCGTTCTATCTTAACAAAACTTTTACTTCGCAGACACATCTTTTCCTTTACACAAATAATCGTTGAACCCAAACAAAATAACTCGCCCGGGGACGAACTATAAAATTCTACCTCCGCGTTCATTCATGAACCTTACGAAAATTGACTGAAAGGCCTATTTTTTAAATTTTCCTATCAGCATTCGTGGTCCACATGACGGCTGGACGCGGGGCCCGAGCTTGTGCATCACCTAAATGATCCTGTTCCATCGAGGCACGCAAATAAGATAAAGTTTCAATTTCCTGACCGCTTGGAATTGAAACTGCTACTGTTGTCAATAAAATTTGCAGCAAAATTATAAGATTTGGAAATAAGTCATTTTCATAAAAGGCAATAAGTTGATCCAATGGAATTTTAATGGATAGAATTTGATTACAGAGCAGTATTTTGCAATCGTCAACTTCTGTAAAAAGTTAATTTTAAAAGTTCTTAATAATTTACAAAATCTGTGCAATTTTGATCAATTGCATCTGATATTGCATATCAAACAATAACCGTTTTTAGAATTTTAAAGTCCAACAGCAATCCAAATTGTGTACTCAGCTCTTTTAGTCGTAAAAACGTGTTGACATCTCCTATTGAAGTCGAATAAATATGCTCTTCATAACTCGCACAATTTCATTTTCTGCTGAAAATCCTGCATCTCTTGCCGGTTCGTCACTTGCCAGGAATCTTCCGCATCGCCTAATTCTTCTGTCCACCTTAATCTCCAGGCTGTGCATCTTATTTTGGCATTTTCTAGAGCAACTTGGCTCAAATCATCATGAAGCTTGACAAGTTTGCTCCAAAGATTCAATATCAGTTGCTGCTTCCTTGAAATTCATAGCAGGATCTTGTAGGCGCAACGGTAAACGAACAATTTTTTCCAAGAATGGCATTCCAGAAAACTATGAAGCTAAAATGTAATACGCCAGTAACTGATCTGCATCACTTCTGGTTTAGACGTCATAGTTTAGTCCTCCGATAATTTGTCTGGCGGCCCTACTATAGTGCATCCATAGCTTCATGGATAACTTTAACTGCTTCTAACCGACCAGCGTCGGGGAAGTCGGCTA
The DNA here is from genome assembly GCA_021613335.1 of Whitmania pigra. Lineage (NCBI taxonomy): Eukaryota > Metazoa > Annelida > Clitellata > Hirudinida > Haemopidae > Whitmania > Whitmania pigra. The sequence goes on along the minus strand of JAJTWR010000266.1, from coordinate 5,420,392 downwards.
ATAAAATGTAAATAAACAATGTTTTATTTATTTAGTTATTTTATTAAAGTTTTTTTTATTAAAAAATTAAATTGCATAATTAGAATGATTTGGGCTTTAAATAAACAATGTAGCCGGCTGTGCTTTTTATAGTACATAGGGATGATCTCAAAGTTTACAAAATTTATAAAAAAAAAATAGTAAATTAGATTACTTAAAAACCTTTATTTGCAAAAACAAACATAATTATTTTAAATTTTAACTTTATGTTAACTTGCAACATCATATGGCAAAGATTCGGTCTTTTTGAACAGACTCCTAGAATGCTGTAGCGAATTTAGGAGGCGTGATTTTAAAGGTATAAGAAAATATAAGAAAAATTTAATCAAATATATTATCTATGAGGTTGGTTTGTCAGTGGTCGACAAACTAGAGACGAAAGTTAACCGATACACCAAAATATGGCTAGGCCTACCTCCAGCGCTGTCATCGGTAGCCCTCTACAGTAGGAGCACGAGCCTGCGACTACTACTAAGGTCCATCGTGGAAAAGTACAAACTCTCCAAAATAAGGACGCAGTGGATGCTCAACGACTCCGCGGATAGCAGGATCCCTGAAGTCAAGCCACTGCTCAGATCTAGAAGGAAATTCCAAGCGCAGAATGAGATCAGTTGCCGAGCTGATGTTCGAGGAAGTGAGAGGTCCTACCCCGACGAACCAACATGCAGTTGGATGGAACCACTTGCCAAAATTGTCCCAGGCGAGCTCATCAGTCAGAGCCGCTATGATTAGACAGGAAAGCAGGCGAAAAGTGGATCAAGGCCGAGTCACGAGGGCAGTGCAGCAGTCACAGCAGGGTAAGTGGACAACGTGGCACGACGTAATGTAACGATCCCTTAGCTGGAGCGATATGTGGAAGATGTCCCCGCTCCGACTTACCTATGCGATAAGGTCAGTGTATGGCCAGTTGCCCCCAGGGACAATTTGCAAAAGTGGAGTTTGGTGGAAGACACCGACTGCCGGTTCTGTGGCGGCACCGAGACACTGCATCACGTGCTCAGCAATTGCACGTATGCCCTTGCCAATGGTCGCCACACATGGCGACATAAACAGGTCCTTCGAGAAGTGTGTGAAGTCGCAAAAGCAGCAGTCTTCAAAGCAAACTCGCAAACGATCGAAAATTAACGACAAATTTACTTCTTGCGCGAGGGATTCGCAAACCTCTGCAAAAAAGAAGTCAATCAAGTCAAACATGAATGTGCCTGTACCGCCGTCGACGGATGCCATCATTCTGGTGGAGCTGACGGTTCCGTGGGAGGACAGCCTACAACACAGCAATGCGCTTAAAGTAGATAAGTATGCAGATCTAACGATGGACCTGGAAGCAAGAGGATACCGTACAGACCTCTACCCCATCGGGATTGGCGCAAGGAGCGTGGTCGGAAAGTCGACTTACGCTTTCCTCACTAAGATTGGATTGTCAAGACGGGAGAGAACAAAGGCTATGACAAGGATGTCTGAGGCCACTGAAGCGGCTTCATTCTGGATCTGGCACATGAGGAGCCAGAAGAAGTCTTAAGAGGCCGGGAAAGCCGTCGGTCTCCGGTATGAATGATCCGCCGAACGACTGGGCCAAACCATTGGCCGAGAGACGCGATGTAGTCGGTAGAAATGGGCCGACCGCGGACTCGCGAAGCAACATGAACTGCGATCCAAACCGCGGTCTCAAAAAGGCCCGCGTTCGAGTCCCGAATATTTCTATCTCCGGCTGCCGCAACAAAGAAATTATAAAGCCCAGTTTGCATATATGAAGACGGTATAAAGAAGCCACTGAGAGATTTCACGACTGCTGCAGGAAAACTTGGGTGGAGGCGATCGACATAACAAGGCCAATGAGAGCCCATCATTGTCGAAGTTTGCAGGTGACAAACAGATAGCATGCGACATGAAGAAGCCATTGAGAGCTTTCGCAGTCGCTCCAGTCCAGGCAGGATCCCTGAAGTCAAGCCACTGCTCAGATCTAGAAGGAAATTCCAAGCGCAGAATGAGATCAGTTGCCGAGCTGATGTTTGAGGAAGTGAGAGGTCCTGGCATAACAAGGCCAACGAGTGCCCCTCATAGCCGGCGGTAAGAGTTGGATCTAGCAAGATCAAACCGACAGGGACATCCGGATCACCTGATACGGCCCGCCCCCCGAAAACATAAGGAGACTCAAAGAGCCGAAACGTTTGAAGACGGGGGAAACTCTTCTGAGCATCCCTGTCGGAGCTCCAAGGCGGAGTAATAAGTAATTCGCAGTCTGAAGCTTCCATCCTTTTTGTAATTTTTAGAATCTTTGTGTGACTTTTCAAAGAAGGTACCGTAATGAAGAGTGAAAGAAAGCGGGGGGTTATTCTTTAGAACAAACCAGTGCATTAGACAAATCAAAAAAAACTGCTCTGAAATGTGTATAAGTGTGGAGCATCGAATCCGCAAAAAGAAACGAATGGAGCGAAGTTGGTACGCAACGCTGGGATTTGACGCTTAGTTGAGATGGGAAATGCTGTGTTTCAGGAAATATCTGATAGTAGAAAGAAGAGTACTTTGCCAAAAGGAAGAGATTGAAGTATTTGTGGAAGCTTCGAGAAACAATAAAATAGATGGACCCCTTCAACTTTTGAGCTTCATACAGAGATGCTATCTTGGGATATTGTGATCATGTTGCGTGTTTTCCTAAATCAGGCTATTAATGCTGCGAGATGAGAGCGCTCTTTCTCCAAACGTATGTTAATAAAATACTTATTTTGATCATCGATGAGCCAGACAATCCTTCGAATAGGACGTTATGTGCAACTTTTTGAGTTTAGGAAAGGATGCATTCAGAAATTCATTCTCTTCTCTAAATATTTAAATGGAACCGTAAACAATTGATTTTAGATTTAAATTATTAAAACTAAATCCAACCTCTTTTTATACGAAAGATCCAAAGATTCGAGATTTGAACCTAATGCACCAAGATTCTTCATCCCTTCGTCTGTGATTGTATGCAGACGTATCGAAAGAGTTTTTACTGGATAGTCCACCTCGTTCAAAACTTTCAGAATGTTCTCATCCAAAAATGATTTGCTCGAATATCTTGGAAGCAACACTAAATCAATATTCTTCCAACGAAGAACATTTCTGAAAGGCAAAAAATCTTTCAATCTAGTAACATTTATACACCACTGTAATTCTTCGCCCTTAAAAATAATTCTTTCAAACAGACAAGGCGGAAGTTGCTTTATTTTTGGAGTGCGTGAATCTGTGGATAATGAGGCAGTGTTATCAAACTTATCGTTTCTGATTCAAAAGAGTACTCAAATACTTCATTTTCACTAAATAAGTTCAAGTAAATACTAAGTAACGAGATTATAATGAATTTGTGAACCAACCAATTTCGTAAAATAAATCTGCAAAGTTAAAGACAACATAATCCAATAAACTATCTTGCATACTTTTATTTCTATTTAAAACCATCGTATAATAATAATAACAACGAAAATATAATACATATGTGCCTTTAAATTTCAATGTCAAAGATTCAGTTTATTGTTTCAAATGACTCTGATTCGATAATATTAAAATGTAAATTAATAAAAATTTTATACTAAAAATTTTTAGTAGACAATATATTTTTTAAATAATTTTTTTTAAATAATGCCAATTGAGCTTTGCCTACTTTACCTATGATAACGCGCGACAATTCGAGGTGTCTTTCCTCTTGTCTCGAGAACAATTACAGCTTGGAACTCCTGTGACTCCATATCCTTTGAGGATAAGTCTCAACACTTTCAAGCCCTCTTCTCCAGATGTGGGGTACTTGGTACTTCTACTCGAGTACCGATTTCAGGTACAAGTACTTGGACCTTCAGTGCTTGTTCCCATTTTATTGAAAGGCTTGTTTATCAACACCTATATGCATAATCGATGTGATTTGAAAGTTAGCAAGAATACACTTTCCTTCTCATTGAATTGGGTCTGAAAAGTGACAGGAATTTCTGAATTTAGTTAGGTTGTTCTATGCCTAAAATAAAAAATAACAAAACGTATGCAAATGTCCGAAACTCTAGGTAACTGCCATGTGCGAAACTGTCGTGGAATCATATTTCACAACGATCACTGTTCCCTCTTAGCTGTATGCATGTAAACGATTACACGTACACGATTATTTGTGTAAAGGAAAAGATATGCATGCAAAGTGTGTTGATGTGAGAGCGGAAAAGGTCGTATGTTGCGGCTTGCTATTAATTCCGTTTATTCTATTGTTTTTATTAGATAAAACTCAATAAAATTAACATCATTTGACTCGTCGTCTTTCGGTTTTTGCAGGTGCTTACATTTTTACTTCTAGTGGTTTTTATGTGGCTTTCATTTATTCCATTGTTTGCTACTCGCGATACGACACTCCCTGTAAAATGTCGCGAAAGACTAAAATGCGAGGAGTTCGATGAGGCTACAATTGATAATTTGGCTGACAAAATCAGGGCAAAGATTTTGAAGTCTATAAGAGAGATGATCAGAGAGGAGATGCCTGGACTGATTAAATCTGAGGTCAAAGAGGAGATGACGACACTAGTCGGAAAGGTGAACGAACTTAGCGAGGAAAACAATCGCCTCAAGACAAAGATAGAATTGAAACACAGAAAGGCTGAGAGCCTTTATTTATTTATTTTATTAAAGTCCATTGCATATCTAAAATGATTTGGACTTACAGATGAGAGTCAACAATCTGCTAATTTATGGACTGCCTGATGCGACTTGGCCGAAGTGATCGATACATCCTCTGGTGACAAGACGAGTTTTATATACAAGGAATAAATCGAAGAGAGACAGTACAGGTAGTTATCAATTGCTGCTACTCCAAACTTGGCGACATACAGTCTGGATACAGGATTCCCAACAAACGTGACCCTCGTGCGATAGTTGTCACCTTCACTTCAAAGATGGTCAGAGACATAGTCTATGCTCTGAAAAAATCCCTGCACAAGGATAGATCAAGTCAAACTCAGAAATCTTTGCCAGAGTCTGGAAACTTGTAAAAGATAAAGAAACTCTCATCAGCATGGCCTTGGAATGGTCATGATTAATTCAAGAGAGGCGAAAACTCAGGGCCAATTCAAGTTTACAATTACAAATCTATTTCAATTCTGCCATATTTTTCTAAACTTTTCGAAAAGGCCATATGTACAGTCAGGACGAATGCCATAAGGACACTCCATTATTGTGTGATAACTCGCGAAAAATTTGATTGTGGAGAAATTTTAATATGTTATGTTTTATATATTTGTGAGTATCTCTTAAATTTTCGTCAAGATATGTTCATGCATTGATTTAAAAATCCCAAAAACGTGATTTCGGGGCGTCCAATAATTCATGAAAGACACTCAAAAATCATCGAAGAATGACTAAAAAAACTTGCGAAAAACATGAAAAAATGTATTACTAAGAAATAATGTTTATTTTTATTTTCGATAACTTTAAAACATATGTTATCCATTGCTTTTATTAAAGTTTTTACGAATTTTCTGTCCAGTTCTATCCAGGCAGATATCACACTTTCACAATTTCGAGGGATTACAATTTCTATTTATTTTTTTTTAACTTTCAGTTTTAGTTTCTATACAGTTTTGCAAATTTTTATTTTTATTTTAGTTTCTATCTATTTCAGTTTCAAAATTACATAACAAAAAAATCACTCCTTTTTTTCGAATTTTATTGAAATTCAGTTTTTGCTTCACTCTTATTTCCAGCGATCTTGACATTTTGTTTCCTTCACTCAACATACCACAAATAGAAAATATTTTCTCGACAGAAGCTTGTGAGGCTGGTGATGCCAGAATGTCGAGAACAATTTCTGGCCTGCTTACCAATCCAGTATTGAAGTGCTGCCTTATTTGATTGCTGTTTGAAGTCCAACAAGTAGCTGTCAAGTGCTGATTGCTCTTTGTATTCGCTTGAGTCTTTTTTGTGAGATGTGGCTTTTTTTGTCAAAAAGGTCTGCATAGTCTGATTTCATTTTGGCATTTTTGGCCATTTCTTTATCGATGCATTATTTATGAATATCTGGGTGATATGCTTGCAAATGCACATTCATGTTAGTGGCGTTTTTGCCTATTATGACCTGTCCACAGATTTCGAATTGTTCTTTACTGTATGTACACTGATGTACACTTGCAATTGCCATAAAAATCTTAGTAATAATCCCATATATAGGACTTTCGCGTTTACGTCCAGAGAATTGCTTTATTATACTAGTCATTTCTTCACATACGTGAGAAGTTTTTTTAGCTACCATTTTTATTTCTGTGTAATTTTAACAATTTAAACCAATTTAAATCATTTCTATATCAGTTTTATTGCGATCATTTTAGTTTCAAGTTTTAGTTTTAATTATAGGAATAACACTGTTTCCAGACACTTATAATATCTTTTTCCAGATCAGATTTGGAGTTGTTTGTAAACCAGTCTTGACAACATTCCCAAACGTATTCTATAGGATTTTAAGTCTGTGGAACAGGCTGGCCAACACATAACTTTCAAGCTTCTGTTCTGGAAAAATGTCTTTGTCAAGTATGGATCGAAGCATTATCTTGCTGGAACATAAACTTTCCTCCACAATAAGCTGATGACCATCAGGTCCATCCAGGTTAAATTTCAACTCATCTGAGAAAATAATATTGCCCCAATGGATTTCTGAATATTTATCAGATATATAAATTCCAAACTTGTCTCTTTATATATAATTATGAAAGTAACTTTGTGCCTTTTTCCTTTAATAATATGTTTTCCAAATTTTCAGATATCTACTCTTACAATCTTAGATCATCCAGTCAATTCAATTCTGAATTTTCCCATACCACTTTAAAAAAATTCTCCAAAGTCAAGTCTGTAAAGGTCCACTCTTGTTCTCTTTTCTGTCATGATCCCTTACTTCTGTAAAGAGTTCCTCACTATTTAAATCTTTTGTTAAAAATTACAGTTGTGGAAATTTACATTTCCTCACCACTTTATCATTCATTTTATCATCCTTGGTTTTTTGTCACAGCACTGCCCTGGTTAATCTACATCTTTCATTGTCACGTGTTCGTTAGTTTTGTCGTGTTTTCTTAATTTTTCATTGTTGTCATCAATTTTATCATCTCATCTCGCTAGCAATAGAATTTTTGCATTCTCAATCTCAATTTATCATTTATATAAAGACTCCTTCATACGTGTCGCCGCAATTTTGTCACTTTGCAACAGGTTATCCTTAGACGGGAACAAGGTTGTTACTTTACAAAAGTATCGGCGATACCAATGCGTTGTTCTAATTTTATTGCCAATAGCAATACCAATACTCATTTAAAAAAGCAATACCAATTTAAAGCAATACCAATACTTTTACTTTTACTCATACTTTAGCAATACTTTTTTTAAATCTAAGAACCAAGGAGTCTCTGACACTATGCTTAAAGCGCTGTATAAATGAACTATTGTTTTATAATATTTTTTTCTTTCTTATTGTTATTGTTATTTTACATTAGAAATCATATCAATTCAACAAATATTTCATAAAACTAATATTTTATTAAAGCAATTAAAATAAATTAATCATTTAAAATGATTACCATTTTGCCAGACGCAAAAGCAGCAACATTTCGAAGTTTTCACACCACTTATTTGATCGTTGTGGTGAAAAGATCCTGCCATCCAGTGAGAATATTCTCTCCACTGCTGCGGTAGCAGGCAATCCAGTGCTGAGGGCTGCTTACAATATTTTTATGTTTGGATATCTATTAAAAATTGACAATTCTGAAGTTGGGTCTGCCAAATCATCTGACCTCTTCTTCACCAACATTTAATCTTTATCTTTTGTTGGGCAAAGCTGCATAGGAATTTGTGGAAAAATCTTCTGTCTCTGGCTTTAGCGCTTGACCATCTGCAAAATTAATCAGTGGTAGCACCAACGTTGATGAATCTTTGTATCTTCCAACAGAGCATTCAGCTGGTTCGTAATGATCGCCAATGTTGGGAGTAAATACCCCTAACCCGTAGCCTTTTCCCCTTGCAAAATGTACAGACCGCATGCTACAGGACCTGTAGTATAGATCGCATTGCTCTTATGTATTCCCTTACAACGATCTTCTGGATCGGAAGAATACCTGCTATTTGTTTTCATTAAGTTGAGTACGTTTAAATGTGCGTTTGTCGCACAGCTTATCAAACTTAATTTCATCTTAAGGCCCGGAAAAGATTTTATTCACTGCTGAAATCACCTCATAAACAGAGTTCCATTTTGATATGGAGTAACAAAAAGAATCTCGAAATGACTTCGGATGTTGTCAGCAGCCAAACTTGACCGGTTTTGGTTATTCCACAAAGCTGAAAGCTTTAAAAAACTGCATTGAAACTTTTTAAAACATGCCATTTTCAAGTTTTGCTGTATCTGCTATATTGTTGCCACTAAATTAAGAGTATGACAGGCACTTTCAGACATGTCCTGTACGGCTACAGTTAGGCATTTGCTCACGACCGCTTTACTGTCCTACCCATAGACTTTTCTGAAGTAATGGATGCCCTAGGTAAATGTGGAAACTCTTCTCCAGGCCCCGATGGTATTCAAGACGAAATGATAAGGGAACTTCCCCGCCATTCTTCCAAAGCATTGTTTCTTTATTCAACCAGTCCTGGTCAGTAGGTCGTTTTCCTTCCTGTTAGGAGAAAGCGACGATAATTCCTATCCCGAAAAGGGGCAAACCTCCTTTGGAATAGTCCTAATGTAGGCCTATCTCTCTGACCTCCACTCTTTGCAAGCACCTTGAAAGGCTCAGATGGCATCTAGAGAGTTTTGGCCTCATAAGTTCGAATCAAGCTGGCTTTAGAAAAGGAAGAGAATGTTCAGACGAACTGGTCCAAATATCACAAGACATAGCTACTCTTCCTCGAAAAAGCAGATGACCCTTGGAGTTTTTCTAGATCTGGAAAAGGGCTTTGACATGGTGTGGAGAGAAGTAATAGTCGCAAGGTTGTACAAACTAGGCATCAAAGGGAAGATGCTTCGATGGATCAAAGACTTCCTGCAAGACCGAACAATGGAAATCAGATTCGGAACAACTTTCTCCAATCTCCACACCCTTGACAATGGCACAGTCCAAGGCAGTTTCCTAAGCCCTCTGCTTTTCATCGTGATGCTCGACAATCTACCCCAGCCAGAAATCAAGATGTCTATGTACGACGACATAGCCCTCTAGATGATCGGTAGCAAACTCTCCGTCATGACGCACAGAATGCAACGGCAACTCGACCAAACAGAGAAGTTTTTATCCATTATTGGTTTTAAAATTTCTGTTAATCGTGCTCTATGCTATTCAACAGGAACAAATCAAGGATGGACAGGACGACACTACGCATAACCGGGGAGCAACTTCCCATGACCTACGTTACTAGTAGTAATCCTGGACGACAAGTTGAGCTGGAACGCTCATACGGCCTCTGTCAAGGACAGATGCCGGAAACGCTTCAATGTGATGAGAGCTGTCGCAGGTAGATCCTGGGGAGCCAGCAAATCCTGCTTGCTTCAGGTTTTACAGAGCCACTATAAGATCTGTGATGGATTATGGGAGTAAAGCATTTGACCTCAGCTACAAGCAGAACAAGAGGGTTAAAACAAAACAAAGAAATCCTCAGTGTTGCGCTGTAACGAATTACGTGTAATTACCACATTACTGTAAGTAATTACTTTTTTTTTAATTTTTACTTGTAACAAATTACTATTTTTGTCATACTTTTACTTCGTTACTTTTTTGGCATAAGGCATAATACTTAAGTAAATAAAATTATAAATTAGTTGAATTTCATTTTAGAATTTATTTTTTTTAAAAAATTGGTCATTTTTGTTAAATCACAGTTTGTGGGTTAATAATTTCAAAATCATCACTCAAAATCTTGTTAGCCGAACAAAGACGGTATTTCGCCTTTATGGAGCCATTTTGGTTTTGAACTATAGCAAAATACTTCCCATCTAGAATATGAGGAAGACGTTTGAGAAGTTCGATTCCTTCTTCAAGTACGATTACTTTCGCTCATGTTTGGCCAAAAAGTAGGAACTAGATTATCAATTTTTTTCCTTTTTTTATTATTATAACACAAAACCAGTTGGAACCGAAAGGAAAAAAGGAACGACATAAGCGAGAAAACTCCCGCTAACAGACGTCCTATTGCTATTGACGAATAATGCTGCGTGTCAATGTCCCAATAATGTAAGAAATATTAAGTAATATCGAGTAATGTACATGATTATTTAGAGATTTTTTCAAAAAGGAAATGTAGAGAGCGCACAAAGACAGTAAAACGAGAATTTGTTTTTAGTGTTTTACTTTATCTTAAAGGGTAAAAAAGGCAAAAGAATTTAAAAAGAAAGTATTTTCAAAAAAAGTATTTTCAAATTTATAAAATACTCTTAGAAAAGTATTTAAAAATACCAAAATACAAAATACTCTTGGAGTATTTAAAATACCAAATAAAATACGTATTTTCAAAATGAAATAAAATTACTATTTGTAAAATCTGTATTTAAAATACTGCCCCATATATGAATGCATCCATAAGTTTATTTAGGCATTTGTGATCAAGCTGAATCAGAGGAATGATCGTATTCCACACATCTCTGGTGCATCCTCATGGAACTTTTGCACTTTTACTTAAATAATTATAAATAGTTTTTTCTAAATACTGCTCAGCACACTTAAATGACAGCACTTTATTTGAAACAGACTACAATTTTATTTAATATTATTATTTCTTAGTATATAAATGAAGTTCAATGATTTTGCATGATTGTTTCATTAATAGACTGGCAAGTATACATAATAAGACAGAGCGGAGACGATGAAAGTAAGAAAGAGAAAAACCTTTACTTTCTAGCCTAAAACCATTCCCGATAATTCCACATAAACGACGCTAATATTGTTCCATTATTTTTGCATAAATTTTGATTCCTCAAGTTTACTAATTAAATTCTTCAAAATTTCACGACCTTTCCAGCACTAACGAACAAGCAAACGTGTCCAGAGTTCAACAGATAAACACTGATTCTATGACAAGTGACATCAGAAAGAGAACTTGGCGTAGCCAGTAAATTTTTGAAATGTTACTAAAGCAACAGGTTGCAAGCATATGAAAAGAATTTTTCATAAAATATTTAGAAGCTCGAGTTTGATTCCCGTCTCAATCGATTAAAATTCTCAGTAAACACTGCACGTGAAGTTAGATTGAAGCGCAGCTTTGTCTTGTTAATGTCCATGGTCGAAAATGTTTCTTCAGTTGTAAACTGATGACAAGATATCAAACTCAGCAGCAATTTTCTGGAAGTCCGCAGGCAAAATTCATTTTTGTGTACTTCTTAGTTGACATTATCTGGGGTGCCTTAATTTCGATTATTGAAAAATGTGTGATATTCTGACTGAGCTGGCAAGTGTTGTGTTGAAGCCTGGCAAGAAAATAGTTTTAGGTTCAACTTGAATGTTGAGTATATTTCTTGAGCAAAAGTGCCCTTCCCTCAAAGTCTGGTGTTCAAGTCATTCATATGTTCAAAGAGATCAACTGCAAATGCCAGATCTGAGAGCCCTTCTAATTTTCTGGGTTGAGGATATTCAAGAGATGGTTATAAATACTACTGGTCTCAGAAAAGAAAGATGTTCAGCATGAAACATGGAGAAGGTTCCGTGGCCTACCTAGGAATTTCAGAGTTTAGGACTGAATTGGTGCTTTTGAAAGGAAGGTAGGATATTCTTAGTACATAAAAATGCTCAATGATCATCTCCGCCATGTTGCTGAAATCAAGTTCTTTTGTTTCAGCAACATACAGCCCCCATTCATGTTTCCAAGGCAATAAAAACATTTTTCCAGGAGTCCAACATGCAAGTGATGGGCTGTTTATATGACTTGAATCCTATTGAAAATGTCTGGGGCTTTTTTTCAAGATCAATTAAGGCAGTGGACAGCAATATGAAACTGAAGATGATTTTAAAGAATGATTTGGAATGCCTGAAAACATCATCAAAACACTGATTTTCCCCATGATGCTGTTTCTAAGGAGGAATAACGTTATTGAAAGATTATTTCATTTAGTTTTATATAAACCCGAAATACTGAAATTCATGAGTATTGTGGTGTCTTTAACAATATTTCCTTTTTGTTATATTGTGGAATTTGTGCTTAACCAAATTTAATTTTGCTTGATCAAAATAAAAAAAATATTAGTTATATTCTTTAACATTTATTTTGAATTTGACCTTTGTAGTGTATCTTAAACTTAATTTGTTGGAAAATGGGGACTGTCCTAATATTGTTTGTTGCAGTTACAGTGTTTTAATATTGGGGTTATAATTCAATTTCAAGATGTTCCAATGAATTTATTTTCCTCATTAATATTAAATTAATTTCATATTGTAATGACATAAATTACCAATGCCCCCATATTTTACAAGGATGGCGGTAGTACCAGGACAGGTAACTTAGTCCACAACAACCAGGCTTACCATCCAGGTCACCATCATCAAGATGGCCAGAACCGCTCTCTAAAGCCATAGACACTTTTGATTTCATTGTGAAAACGTTTTGGCTTATGCTTGGTAATGCAACAAATTCATCCACAAAAATATTGGAATTTAACAGAAGTTGTTAGTTCAAATGTAGGGGATCAAGGTCATATCATTACCATGTGATTCCATGAAACAGCACCATGAGTCATATATTTTGGCTTCGATGTCACACCTGATGATCCTTGCAGTCTTGAGAGCTTCCATCCGACTCCACAAACTGGGCATCAGTTCTGGAACCAGACTTGTGACATTCTATAATAGAAATAACACATTTCTTCATCACAACTACCAGGAGTTTAAAGTGCTTTAAAGATGTTGGGTCAGACTTGTGTTGAAGCCTGGTCAACAGAAGGATGGAGTCAGTCCAATGGACGAATTACTCAGTTTGGAGAAACTTAAATGACATTAGGTCTGCTAAGCCTTACAAACAAAAATGAGCCATTGATGTTCAACTTGTGTCAGATTTAGCATTTCCATTATTTTAATAAACTGATAAACCAAAGTGACATCATTTCCACCATACATTGCCAAAAATAACTTGTATTAATTGTCATCCAAAAAATAAACCTAACCCAAAAAATATTGTTGTAAAAATTAAAAAATTGGAACATTCCGAAATCCTACTACTTCCCAGAATAGTACTAATACTGGTTTTAACAAATATTTTGTAATCTTTTCAGGTTTCATGATGGCATGAGCCATGATGGTCATGAGATCAGAAGTTTAATATAGGACGTGGTAAAAAGCATTCAAATGCCACATCAGCAGATAAACGACTCTACGTCCGTCTAAAACAAGCCCTATATTTCAATCAATTTTATAATCTGCTCTGGTACCAATATGGGACAACCACACACTGAGCATAAGATCAGATTTTTATTCTAGGACGTGGTAAAAGCATCCAAGTGCCATAATAACAAATGAACGACTCTACATCCTGCGTTAAAAATCCTCATCTAAGAAATTAATGTCATCTGCCCAGGTATCAGAATGAAAGTTCACTCCGAGCATTAGTTCAGAAATTTGATATCGGGTGGGAAAAAAGCATTCAAATGTTACCAGAACAAAATGAACGACTCTACACCCATTGTAAAGTTAATCGCGAAAATTATAATAAAACACATAAAAGTATACCACCACCAATGCACGGGTAAACGCGAAAGAACGACAAAATATGCAAGCGTGCTTAAGAGGATGTAACAATTATAAGCTTCCAATAATAAAAATTTGTGAAAATTTTTAAAATACAAAATAAAATTTGCAGTTAATTTTAACGCTAAATTTATAAATTATTTTATTTAAATATATAATTAATATGTGGTTAATGATGTTTTGAACAAATAAATTTTTTTAATTTGATTGGATTATATAATTTTTAAATTAAATTAAAATAGATATTTTTTAAATTTAAATTTTATTTATAAATTAATAATTTTATAAATAGATACTTTCGTACACGAAGCGAATGCATTCTTGATTCTGATATTACACAGACATCTTAACACAGAGGTTTTCAACCTTTTTTATGCTGTGGACCCCACAGACATTCCAAGTCCGGGTGGCGGACCCCCATAGCCCAAGGCGCACTGGCCTAAACTTTTTGTACCTCAAGTTGGGCCAGAATATGTCTTATTAAGTTTGCGGATGCTATCTACTTAAATTCTTCTAAATGGTAGGCCTAGCCTAATTTACGCGCACAACATGTAAAAGTCATTCCACATACGGAAATAGCTATCTATTCAAAAAATGAAACAATCACCTAGTATTTATTCCACTGGTAAATCCGTTCAAAAAGTTCTTTAATTCTCTCTCCCTAAATTGAATCATTGATGGTCTTACGTCTTTTGTATCCTTACCTAGCCTGAAGACGCTTTTGATGTCACATTTGATTATCATATTTTACACCAACAGTGATGGGCAAATCTCCAAGGTCAAACCTCAAACCATTTGTAAAATGAATCACATCTCAACAACAAAATCCCAAATCAAATCAAATCTTCAAAAATTTACTGCTGCCGTGGCTTCCCAAAAATTTTTCGTGATAAACAACACAATGAAATCAACAGCCATCATTCATTTATGACAGTTTTATTACCGTTTGAAAAAAATCATTAAGCCCAGTTTAAGTCAGTTCTAAGTTCCCTCAACAGCAACATTGATTCCACAGTTGACGATCGATTTCTTCTTGCGGAGACAAAAGTACCTGAAATTGAAAAAAGTGATGCCGGGATGCTTAGAAGTTCTACGAACAATTTCTTGTAGTTTCGGAAAGCAGTGACCCTCAACTGCCCAAAATTGTTCAGCAGTGATGCTGTGTTCCGTTAGAGCATTAAGATACACTGAATCATCTTTGTCCTCTGTGTCACCAACCTGCAATACATACATATTATGTACATATGCATTTGACTTTTTGTTTCCTTCTTTTTCTGTTGCATCTTTGTACTGTAGGACGCTGAACTTCGCCCTACTTGCATTATCGCACACAAGCTCTAGGCTTGCAAGACAAGGAATGCAGGACTAAACTCCTCCCACTTGCACCATCGCACACACCCGACTACAGGGACGCTACAAGACGTGGAGTGCAGAACACTGAATTTCGTCCCTCAACTTATCCCGACTGCAAGCATGCAGGACGATGCTAGTGACTCAGCGCATAGCAGTGGACTCTTTTGTTTCAAGTCCTAGCGAAAGTCTATTTAAACAACCAGAAGGAGACTCTCATCAGCAACGGACTATAATCAAATAAATAAATAAATAAAAACTCTCATCAGCTCGCCTCGTTCGTCTCCTACTTCGCTTAGTTTTGACTCATTCCTTGTTTCCGCTTGGCCGCATCGGCTCTTGTCTCGATGGGCTCTCGACGCTTGTTAATACACCTCTAAAAATTACGAATGTTAGTTTTATGTTATAGTGCCGCAACATTACATCTCCAGATGACTGGTCTAAAGGGAAAAATGAAATTTTTAATACTCAGGTGTATTTTAAATCTTAAATAAAAGTTGAACTGATAACAATATTTACTAATGGCAATGAAAGTTTGATATAATCCCGGGCTTTAAACTTATTCGTTTCCCGCAAAATTTGCACCTCAATTTCTGCAATGTTACGATTATACCTCATACCCAAACGCCTTCTATCAGACATATTTAAATGGCGACAATGTTTACTTAATACAACGAGACGGGCGCCATAGACATAGAATTCTTAAATCTATAAACATAGACCGACTACCTTCATAAATAATATTTCATTGGGCGATCGTAGATGCAAACGACAGTAGAAAGTATTTTTGAAGCGCAATGGCATGCGTACGAGCGCGATTTGCGATTTACCTTTCAAATCGAACCGCAAAAAATGCAAATCGAATCAAATAAAAAATTGCGGGTGGCCAAAATCGAATCCCACTTAGTTCAAATCGAATCGTAACCTTACAGAAATCGCGATTTGGTTTGCCCATCTGTACACTAAGGATATTGTTGATGAAATGCATGGCGGTATCCTTTATTTATTTGATTATAGTCCGTTGCATAACTCAGATGATTTGGACTCATGGCGGTATCCCTAGCCTCAGTTTTTTGTTCCTGCTCACTTTTAGCTTTGCTTACTTCAAGCCTGTACAGTATAATGCTGTTTCTTCTCTTTTCTCTTTCTACTTCCTCCTGAGCAATGGTTTTTTGCCATTGTGATTTTTTTTGTCCACAACTTGTACTCTGTTTTCAATTGTTTTCAATTTTGCATCTACCCTTTTTTCTGTCCATGCAAGACCTTTGCCTTTAGCGCCAGCTTCGGCTGTCATGTCAGCGTCGACTGTGACTAGCAAGCTCTCTACTTTCTCCTCCAGCTTTGAAACTTTATTTTCCACCAGATCTACTCCTACTTTACTACTGTTTTCTGTAGACTTCAACTTTTTTTGAGCAACTCGATTATTTGTTGTTCCTTATTGATGCCGGTGAGTACTTCAACTCTCGCCGACGTTTTTCATGAACTGCTTTATTCGCACACAGTTCTTGCAAATCTGATTTGGATTAAAACCCTCGACACTTCCATACATTTCGCATTCTCCGCCTTATTTAAAAATCTTTTGAACTCGTAGTCATTTTAGCGAAACTTTTACTAGAGCGATATTTAGTGTGTAAATCGACTACTATAATAAAACAAATACAAATCTTATCAAATATTTTGAATTGTTTACTAACATTTTAATAAATATTTGTCACATAAGCAAGTCACATAACAACAGAACAGCACAATAGGAGCCCGATTACTTGTAAGGCTTAAGTGACTTGTAAAACATGGGATTGCTACGATATCTATGTATCACTGTAGTGCTGACATTTATCTTCTACTTAAGCCACAGGATATAACCGCAGTGATTCGGTCGTCTGTAAAACTTTGAAGAGTGATATCTCAACTTTGGTGCATGGAATTGTGCCGTGGTATATGCCATTTTGAAAATATTTATTATCCCTACAAGGTGATATATGCCGTACTAGGTTTCCATGCAGCCCATACGGTCTACATGGCGACGTCGGAAACCCTATGAATTGCTTGGGTGGTCATCATTCATGATGCATTGAAGAGGGATATCTCCATTCAAAAGCTAGTAATTTAATAACTTTATGTTTCATTTTGAAGATAAATCTCAGCACTACAGTGCTACATAGATATCATAGCAATCCCATGTTTTACAAGTCACTTAAGCCACAAGATATAACCTCATTGATTCGGTCGTCTGTAAAACTTTGAGGCGTGATATCTCAACTTTGGTACATGGAATTGTGCCGTGGTATATGTCATTTTCAAGATATTTATTAGCCCTACAAGATGATATAAACCACAATAAATTTCTATGCTAAAACGTTTTAGTTTATGACAAATTAATTTTTGCAAGCAATTTTTATATTAGTAAAATTTAGTAAATTTAATAATTTTATAATATTCAAAAAGGTCATTATCTCCCCTTTCGAAATATGTTTTATTTATATAATTTCTATGTTTACGAGACTCAAATTTTTTCAAAAAACCGGACCCCCCCCCACCGCTGCCGAACACTGCCGACCGCTGTTAGAGTCACCGACATCACAAAAGGTTCATCGCAAGAATTTTACACCGGTTCATCGATGCGTTAGCGAAAAAATCAATTCAAAAATTTAAATTCTGCACATTTTTCTCTATGCCTAAAACATTGACATAGCTAGTATTTTTTGTTTAGTTACAAGCTATCCTATCAATCAAGCAATACTTTATATAAGAATTATAATGCTTCTGACATCTTATGCTTGTATCTTACATACATCTTATTCGTGGTAACCAGACGGTTACGCACAACTGAACACAGAAATATTAGGAAATGTGTAATTTAGAGAGAAGTTGGGGACACAATGTTTTAAAAATGTAGATTTTGCAATTACTTTTTGTTTGCCGGATTAAGGGGGCTCCCACCAATATGGACTTTTGTTGAAATTTATAAAAAATGTGCAGTACGTTTTCAAAAAGTTTCAATTTGGCATTTGGTTAAGAATATCGATTGATTTACTACACACTCAGTCCAATATGTGTAGGAAGTACACATCTTTTAACGATATCTCAACTAATACGTCACAAAAAATTCTAATTCTAGTATGTTATGTATAGTGCTTCCAAAATTATGTCTAGCTTGAGAATTTAAATCATCTTTAAAATTTTTAAGCTGAGCTAGTGAACTCGGCGAGTGAAAAATAAAATTAGTGCGGAGTTACGGAGTTTCTTTGGGGCCCCTTGGTTTGTAGGTTATACTAATTTAGTGTTGAGAGTAGTTTTGTGAGGCCTAATGAAACTTATTGCTTAAAGGTCCCTAGTTGCCTTTTTTTTAAATTTTCTTCGTTTTTTGAATTGCTTATAATAATAATAATATTATTATTATCATTATAATAATATAATAAATATAAATATAATAATAATACTTAATTGTATAATAATATAATAAATATAAATATAATAATAATAATAATAATATTATATAATATATATACAAATATTATAATATTATATAAATATTAATTTCCATTGGTGAAAATCCAGAATTTTAAATGTCATCTTGAGAACATGCTCGTGCTTATCATCGAGATGTGTTTACCAACATTATCCATATATTGGATCCATATGTACATGGTCATGATCAAAACCACATAGACATATTGCTCAAAAAATTATGATTTAATTTCTAAAGTCAGAAAACTAAAACCTCCAAAACAGCGAGGACCTACAGACGGCAGACAAGATCAAGAAAGAGTTATCGTTTGCCATCACCTTCGTGAGTTCAGTCATGGAGAATCATGATGTTTTGAGTCCTTAAGACCCTAAGTGATAAAAGCCTTGGGCTGCTGTTAAATGTGACACCTAACCACAGCCAGTGGAATATCACATTATCGGCATTCTTTATTTGGTGTTCAGGTTTGCCGAATGGGTTATGTGCCTGCATAAATAAATCGAAAGGCATTTTATTGAAACTATTTATTTTGGTCATGTCGTGTCTTAAGTGGGTGTCTTCCATAACTTGTCAAAACTGTTTTCTCGGATTTTCATTTTTTTATTTTATGTGAGCCTGTCGATGATATTTTGCAGTTCCTCCTTTGAAGTTATGCTCCCTTGTGACAGTAGTGGGAAACTGATATGCAGACGAATGATTATCCAGTTAATTATTGGCATAAGCTGCGATTGATACTTTTATGAACCAATTTGTGCAATTTATAATTGCATGATGGTGAAGCTAGTGAATACAATGATTAAATTTGTTACCGAACATGGCTTAGCATTTATGGCAAACAAAGGCCAAGGCGCTCAAGAGATGTGCAATGCTTGAAGGATTTTCTGAAAATACATGACCTAGACCTGGGAAACTGTTGAGGGCAAAGCTACGACAATGCACCTGCAATGAGTGGCAAGTAGAATGGTTTATTGGCAATTGTACTTAATTGTATACTTAATTGTAAAATTGGTTTTGAAAGAGAACAGTATTGTGTTCTGGATTCCTTGTACATCACATTCTTTAAACTTGATTGGGAAGGATACGACTTGTAAATATGGCTATCATGAGCATCGAGTTAGATGTGCCGAATGCGTGAATTAACTTCAGTGACATCATCAGGTATTCTGCCATACAAAAATCTAGAAAATATTTGGACTGTAATCATGATTGTTATAACTTCATTCATTCTCTGATTTTTAGCCATATTTATTTATAAGTATTCTAAATTTAGAAACAAGAAAAGGTTATCTTCTCAAGTTGTGCGAGGGTTTGCCCTCTTTTGGAAGATGCTGAAATGACGACCCTGGTACTCATATGCTAGTTTTATGGTAGACTGGTGGCGTGCTCCATGTAATTCAAATACTAATTTGGATAACGGACAATTTTAACTTTTTAACTCAATTTTAACTCAAATCCCTTGAGCCACTGTTAATGAAATGTACACAAAAACAAGAGAAGGATAGAATGCGCTACACAGTTTTTGTAAACATTGGTTGCCAGTTTTTGGTCGAGTAGACAAGTACTCAAAAGCATGCAAATAGTTTATCATAACATACAGTGCATACAGAATAATGCGCAATCGTTTATGTATTGCGCAATTCTCTATGTGCGCAATTGTCATCGAACATTGGTGTTCATATGATAATGAATCAGAACTTTCACGTAAATTGTAAAAAGGGAATGGAGTAAAGTCTTAATCGTTGACGTGAATCGACTGTAAGTTATGGATAAAACGATGAGAGAGTTCCAAATTTTAACTCTTTGACACTTCAAATCTTAACGCCAGATTTTGCGACATAAATTTTATCACTATCTACGCTAAGCAAAGTTAAAACCATTCAAACGGACAATTTAGGTCCATTTAACATGTTACTGCTACTAAATGTCAAATTTGGTTTGGTAGGATGCCCTCAGGAGCCATGTGCACGAAAAGTGATGTATGTACAATAATACTTAGAAGAGAGAAGACCCAGAAAAATATCCTGTCAGTGAAGTTGGCGACTGTTTGCCACTCTGACTCTAATTCCAGTTGCTCCGTATCCAGGCGATCTAATTTAATGTAATGATATTAACACAGTTATTGTCATAATAACTAAATAACTGTATATACAAAAGTAAAAAGGATGATTTTGACAAAATTGCCGATATGAATAGTGTTGGATTTGTGTTAAGCCGATATTTCGATTGCCTTTTGCATCCGAAACAGCATAAGTTTATGAATAAGGACAAATACAGGCACTACGTTGTTGTTGATGAGGAAGATGATTAGGCCGGCTCTACAATTTATTTATTTGATTAAAGTCCGTTGCATAACTAAGATGATTTGCACTACAATCGCCCGTCCATTTTCCTAACGCCCCTATCCATGTACGTTCCCTGCCTGTGATTGCAGATGTTGAGAATACGACATTGTGAACGTTGCCATTACCGCAAATCATTGAGCTAATACAGTGCGTATAAAAAGGCTAGAGCAGGGGTGGGAAAACTATGGCCAGAGTATGTTATGCGGCCCACTCTTCAATATCCTCAGTTCGCCATTTAGTGCAGAAGCTGATTCAGCCCCAGAGGATGTACAGTTAGAGCTGCTAGACCTACAAGCAGATTATGACCTGAAGGAGAAGTTCAAGTCACATCTTCTGCTGGAGTTTTATGGATATTTGCCAGCAGCGGCATTTCCATACCTAAAACATTTTGCTGCCAAACTTTTGTCACTATTTAGGTCCACATACATTTGTGAGCGAGCTTTTTCTTGTATAACATAAATAAGTCTAAGAACAGATCGATGTTGACAGACTGCAAATTGAACTCAGTCATGCGAATCACAACCAGTAAACTTGTTCCACAGTTCAAGAACATTATCCAAAATTGTGAACAGTTACATACTTGCCGGTCAGTCTTCGTCTTCATAATAATTATGACAGGTAACAATAAACTTTTTTTTGAAATAATTACGAATAGTAAAATCATATTACCAAATTAACAACTGGTTTAGTTTGTATTTGAAAATGTAATGTGCATGTGAAATAAAATGACAAATACATGGTTATTATCATTAACTCATATTTTCATACGTTGTAAATTATTATTGAAGTAGATTAATAGGCAAAATATATATGCGGCCCCCCGATAGCAATAAAGTTTTCAATGTGGCCCTCCGTAAAAGTTTGCCCACTCCTGGGCTAGAGCCATCACTTAATTTTAGTATTACTTTTAATAATTTGAATGAAAAAATTTATTTTAATTGGACGAATAATGCGTGTAAATTTGTCAAAGCATTCTAATTAGGCTATAGAAAAAAATTACAAGCACTTTATGTTTCTGATGATTTATCCATTGGAAAATATTTACAAGCTTCTTCAAAGAAACCACATTATAATACTTGCCATGCAAAATCACGAAAAAGTCTAGGGCCAACGAAATGGTCATTTTCAGATCTTTTGAACAAAAATAATTTAATGGGGATGGAAGCCAATGCTACCAATGCCATCTCCATAGATTAAATGAGAAATATTAGCAGACAGCTTGCTTGGGGTCCGGGATGGAATTTCATCAGAATGCATGACATCTTTAGCCTATATAAACTGGAGAGTCACCAGTTTTTAAAAATTGATATGATAATAACTTTATATTTTAGAAGGATAACATATCTGTACATATTTCCAAGTTGTTCAGAAAAGTTTTCCAGTTAAAAAATCGAGTTTATGAGCTGATCATCCCCATAGCTCAGCTTAATTGAATATGTTTAGGAAATGATTACAATGAAATATATAGAGATAGAAAAGCACATTTCGCGAAAGGAAAGCTGGGAGAGCTAAAAAATAATGTATTAAAAATTATAAAAATTAAATGTGTGATATTTGGCCATAAATTTAGTTGCTTGTAACCTTTTTTTTTCACGGCCTAAAAATGAAGTTTTGATGAAATTCCAGCCATAATTGAAAAGATATTTTGCACAAGTGTTTAATATTTTTATGTATATATAAATTCCAAATTCGTCATTAATGAATTCAATATTTTAGGTGTCATGCTAAAATAAATGAGTACTTGTAACATTTTTAAACGCACTATAATCGACACAGGCCAATGTTTAATTAATAATACAATAAAAGGAATTTCGTCGGTATGGGTGACTTTGATGCTGTTTTTCGAGATATTCATCTCTTCCAGTCCTGGAAATAATTTCTATTACAGGACTAACAAAAGCTGATTATAACAAGTCTCTATGTAAAGTGCTTTATGTCCATAATTTTGCTTGTGCAAAGAGTGCAGGTAGTTTACTTTATTGTAGATGGTTTCTGGAAAGAAATTGAAATATACAAGCAATGGCCCTTAAAAACTTGAATTTGTCAATTTCAGAAATTTCTAAAGATTTTAATCGCTTTAGAAAGGCTATACGATGTTATTTGAATGTTGTTGAAAATTATAGAACAAAAACGTTTTCCAGTAAAACGTCAAAACTGAACAAACGCCAGATATGTTTTCAATGGAATTTAACAAGAGACTTAAAAAATAGGCTAAATTTTGAGATAAGTAAATAAGTAAGCCTACAGTCAGATGCCTTCAGAGTAGTTTTCTGCTCTTTTGTTAAGTATCAGAAAAAATCACTTCTGACAAAGTGGCACAAAAAGATCCGAGTAAACAGGGCAAATGAGATGGTGGATCCGGACTTGTTGTTCGGATTCCATTGTTGTTCATCCGAACTTGTCTTCTTGAGGAATAAATAAAAAATCGAAGTGGAAAAAGGAAGTGGATGAAAAGACCTTAAAATCATTCTTAGATTTATTAAAAAATAAAGTGCAAGAGTTAATTACTAAGAAAGGAGATAACAGGCTTTATTGACTTTTATTTAAATAGTAGTTTAAAGATTTGATTTTAATAAATGTGGAAAATTATGGTCCTTACTGTTTTTGGTTGATATACCAAATAATGATGGATATTTCCAGTTTTCATCTGAGTTCAATAAATTTGATAAATATGTAAATCTAATGTGTACAACTGTACAATGTTATTACACTGTACAAAAAACTGATCATTACAAAATCCAGAACATATGTTTCAGGAAGTAATACCAATTTTGAAGTGGGTGAGGGAAGAAAGCTGGTCCGAGATATTTTCCCTAATAAACCTACCCAATTATGAGATATTTAAAGTCATTGATTTACTGATAATCGTCAAAAAGGCGTAATTGGGCCAAAATTATGAATCGCATTGTAATTGTTATAAGATGATGTACCCGATGTTGTCTTTGACAAGTGACTCTCCCTTGATGTGCTTTGAATAATTTGAGAAGCCAAAATGTCACTCGATGAGTTTTGATGTGCCGCTAATGACGGTTTTCCTCTCCTCGCATTGAGAACTTCGAAGTTGGTTGTTGAATGGTTTTTGAGTCTATAAAATCTTGAAGCCAGATTCATCCAAGTCTTCGAGGGACGTTTATAGAAATTCTTTTTCGAGTAAATATTGGTGACCGTCACCGACATGACGAGGGCAATTGTAACCATTATCATGGTGGACGCGAAGTACATTCCTTTACAAAAA
Organism: Whitmania pigra; assembly: GCA_021613335.1. Taxonomy (NCBI): domain Eukaryota; kingdom Metazoa; phylum Annelida; class Clitellata; order Hirudinida; family Haemopidae; genus Whitmania; species Whitmania pigra. The sequence continues at coordinate 5,396,269 of JAJTWR010000266.1, read as the reverse complement.
ATTAATTGCTTGAACTCAATTCTTCAATGCTATTGTTTGACGACCTTTCAATTTGTGGCTATTAGTAGCGCATTTTAGCAGGCAAATAACTTTTTTCTATATTATATTAAAATTAACGCTAAACTTTTATTAATAGATTAAACAATATTAAAACATATCTAATGTATGTATAACGTATATTTAATATGCAAACCAAACATTAGAATGATCTCTTACCAAGCACGGGCACACAATCAGGAGTAGGTGGCATGGTTTCTCCAACCATGAGCAGAAATACTACAAGTGCAAGGAGTATTGTCATCTCCAAATTAACTTTCTCTCCTGATTCCACAGGCAAGAAAAACCCGAGAAAAGAAACGAGGAAAATAAGAAAACATGGAGCTATGAGGTTGATGATGTAAAATAAGCTTCCCCTCTTCATTAGGATTTCAAATGTCAGGTCTGGATATGGTTCCTTACAACACGCATAGTATTTCACGTTTCTTTTTTGAGTTATTCCTTCGACAAACCATTCCTGCTTAAATAATGCTTGTGTAGAATTAAACTCACCAAAACTCCATATTCTTACCAATGCAGATAATATAATTATTTCACAAACTTAAAGAATTATCCGTTTTAGTAAAAATCGAGTAACTTTCATTAGTAAAACCATTAGTAGTACACACCATTTAACGCACAGAAAGTCTTTCACATGTTTTGGAAAATAATTTGCTATCCTTGCACAACTTAATGGAAGCACATGCTAACTCATAAAATTGTTAGCTTTGTTGTAGCTGCTATCTGAGCTCCAACCAGGAGCCGTCCTTAATATTTTAACCTCAATTACAGTTCTTAAAATTAAGAAAGGTCTAAAATATTTCTTATGCAGCCATTCAAAATTCAAATAATCTCGCCTGGTTCTCAGGTTTGTAGTAGATGCTGTTAGCGAATGAAGAGTTGTAGTCAAGATCGAGTTCGTAACCGTTATGCGTCCAGGAGATGAATTCCAACTTGCAACTCTGTTTATCGAAAGGGAAGTACTTGATATTGAGAGTGCAGTAGGTTTTAATGAGGGCTGGGTAAAGCAATAGAACCATTCCGTCTGATGTAACGATGGCATTCGTCACCATGTAGTCGTTGAACTTTTCTCCCGCACTGCAAAGAACCACAAATGTTTTCATTACTTAAGAATCCATATTTTGTATTTGTCATTTAATAAAGTTCATTCATTAATTCTTTCACTCACAAATTAGAAATAACGATATCAGGTCTCCAAATCGAACTGACGGGTATTCGGATTGTATTCACGCCATTGTATTGAGTTTCGTTCCAAGCTAAATATTCATCCATCCAACGCTATGCAATTGAAGTAATATTTAGTAACCATTTTGCAGAAATAAAAGTAGATACATTTAGTTAACACCCTTGGAACGTTGGGAGTGCTCAAAAATACTGGAATAGCATAATTTACTTTAAAACAACACACAAAAAAAACATGATTTTATGAAAATAGAACATTAATTATAAACTAAAGCAAATGAAATGCCTGTCTAATAGCCAGCAAACATGTCAGAGTTTGTTCCTTTTCATTCTACAATTTAAAGAAATCCATTAACTGATTATTATACGAACTAATGCATTTCTATAATAATTCGCGACTTTATGAATTTTTATGAATTCAATCCACGCTTTTCCATTACAAAATATTGGGGTTTTTTAAAATTATAATACGTGTTAATAATAATACAAAACATTTTATGACTACATTGAACCATGTATAATTTAAATGACAGATTAATTACATAATAATGTTTCAAAATATTTTTAAGTGACCACCATCATCTTCATTAATAACCAACACAATTAAAGGTTTGTTTATGTAATCGAAAGTTTGAGTTGGATCACGGTTTGAACTCATCGAACCATCATCAGCTCAGGAAAAGCTTCAATATTTATTTACTACAAATGCGTAAATAAAGATATTATAATAATCACCGTGTCGAGAATGTGATAGAGAGATATAGCAACATTGACGTGGACAAGAGTCTTATCTTTTTTCACAGGTCTTGTTGTTCTGTCGTATTTTTTTAGGATTCTTTGTTTAATTCGTTGCTCACTGGAACTAGTCTGCTCCTGAATAGTTCCTAGCAAATATTAACTAAAGTAATAATATATACAATATGACACTATTTAAACAATATCCACAATATGTATAACATTAAATTTGCATTATAATTTTAGTTTAAAAATCCTTACCATCAAGACAAAAAAGCAATAATACTCCAACAGTTGCAAAATTCATTTAATTGAAATGTGTGGAAGTCTTATTTGATTCACCCGACTGAGCCTGATAAAAATCGTCGAAAGCAATAACGAGGATGGCATTGATACTCTGCTTCTTTTATAAACAATCCGCAGCACGCATCAATGGTTTTCAAAATGTAGCCTTATCAAACTCAGGTAATATAGAATTCTCACTTACTTTATTGAATATTATATTCTACAAATATTGCTCTCGTATGCCATGATGTGTGACGACTTCGACAGAATGATTAGTATGATTCCAACATCGGCACGTCGGACGTTAACGCCGAGCCAATTTAGATTGGTTTAGGTTGAGGAGGAGAGAAAAAACTGCTCACCAAAATTACCCGCAATTTAGTTGATGAGCTGTTGTATTTTGAAATGAAAGTTTCATATCTACATATTATTATCAATTAATAAAGATTATGTTTCATAATGAACAAAATACCAGGAAGAGGATCGGCATCGAAATCATGTCGAGCATGAAAAGGTAAGGATACGATAATTTAATAATATAATGTTTCGTTTTCCTTATTCCAGAGTAATAAATATTTATTACTCGTGAGACTTTATTATTTTGAAAGAATATACGGCTTTATTTTTGTTTAAATAGAAAGCTGATTGATATCGAGTGATAGCGACAACGACCCTAATCGTGAAAACAAGATAAAAATGCAAAGAATCATCGCCAAAGAGCATGCCTAAAAATCGAAATGATGGAGCCTCGGTTCTAACGACGAGAACTTGCAATTGGCTCGTTGAGTGGCTCTTAAGGTGTTCGTGCTTTTATTAGGAGAAATGTCATCATTTAAGACGTTTTTCTAAGTTCTTTCTTTTCTGACTTGTTTGTAACAATCGACATGGAAAAATATATCCCAGTGTACTTTAAATATTCGTTGCGGCTTTCTATATCATCTGTGATCGAGTTTAAACATTTGTTTGGCTGAGAAAATAAAGGAAAATGTTTCCTTCTCAAATAATAATAATAATAATAATAATAATAATAATAATAATAATAATAATAATATAATAATAATAATAAGAATAATAATAATAATAATAATAATAATAAGAATAATAATAATAATAAGAATAATAATATAATAATAATAATAATAATAATAATAATAATAATAATAATAATAATAATATAATAATAATAATAATAATAATAATAATAATAAGATAATAATAATAATAATAACATTAACAATAATAATAATAATAATAATAATAATAATAATAATAATAACATTAACAATAACAATAAAAATAATAATAATAATAATAATAATAATAATAATAATAATAATATAATAATAATAATAATAATAATAACAATAATAATAATAATAATAACAATAATAATAATAATAATAATAATAACAATAATAATAATAATAACATTAACAATAATAATAATAATAATAATAACATTAACAATAACAATAATAATAATAAGAATAATAATATAATAATAATAATAATAATAATAATAATAATAATAAATAATAATAATAATAATAATAAGAATAATAATAATAATATAATAATAACATTAACAATAATAATAATAATAATAACATAATAATAATAACAATAACAATAAAAATAATAATAATAATAATAATAATAATAATAATAATAATAATAATAATAATAATAATAACATTAACAATAACAATAAAAATAATAATAATAATAATAATAATAATAATAATAATATAATAATAATAATAATAATAATAATATATAATAATAATAATAATAATAATAATAATAATAATAATATCGATTGAAATTACACTATTTGCAAGTCTAAAATAAATAAATCATAAATGTTTGCAATATTTTAATGTATTTTATGTTTATTTATGTAGCGCTATAAGCGTAAGCGCCAGGGGCACTCAAGCATTTCTATATCGCCGTATCCAAGTGGCTCTTTGTGGCGGTGCAAACTGGATCGCGAACACGACAGATAACGACTGTTATTCCATCGACCGCCGTTCGCAATCACGCTATCCTCTGAGCCAACTTTCACTTCAATAATTTAATGATAATTTTTCAATTCTCAATGCAGAAGCTGTACTTGCGGATTAGAAATCTTTCAAATTTTTCACAAAGTCTACGATTGATTGCGGAAGATACAAAGCTGACGAAAGCCCATTGATAAAGATATTGGAAGGTATGTTGTACTGTATGTCGCAAGGGCTCTGTGAAATCATTCTTGTTAATCCTGTAACAACTGTTAGCACAATGAACAGGATACTCAGCAAGGCAAAAAATAAAAAGACACCAGAAACTTTAACTCATTGTACAAGCGCTGAAGTAACCTGAAGTTCCAGCGGAAGACTTTCTAGATAGAATAGTAGAATTATGTGCTTTGATAAACCTCAGCGATTAAGATTTCTTAGAAAGTTTCATTGTTTTATTTTGGTTTGTGTAATTGATTGTTAATATGTTTTTATAGTGTAGTTATTAAAAATCCTTTTTTCGAACCGACAAATTATTTGATTTCAAATTGGTAATTTTTCAAAAAAGCCCTCCTGGAATGCCACCCCTAATCATATTGCCTGAAAGAAACCCTGAATAAATTGAAAGTCTATGACTAATAGCAGCGGTCTAAAATTAGAACTTTGAGTAGTTCCATGAAAATAAATATTTGAGAGAGTCTTCTGGAATTTGACGGTTAGCGGATTATCAATGGCAAACTGGGGGTTGAGCGGCAAAAACGGTTGCTATGTCACTGAGGTCTTGAAGTTCTTAAGACACGCGCCATATCATCTCGAACACATTTTCATTATTGTGTTGTAGTTTAGAGAAAATATTGGAAAACAATTCGACTATAGGCACTATCATCACAAAGTTAACATGCTATTTTTATTATTGAGTTAGGGCTTGTTATTGACTAGGCATACATTATTTAAATTGTTGATCTAGATGTAACTTTTAAAATAAGCTGCATTCGAGCAAAAGATCCAAGATTTATTTTACTTGAGATGTAAACAATGAACATGACGGAGTACCATATGACTGGCTGGTGACACATGAGAAAATGTCAGAATTTAGTGATGTTGTAGTCGAATATTTTTCTGGTATCAAGAGGAATCATGTCATTTCGATGATATCTGGAACCCTGGTTAGATATCTTAAAATTAGTTGTGTAGAATTGTTACTGCGTTATAGAGCTAAATTGAATTCAGCTATAATTCTCCAAGCTTTTCATTCGTAAAAGCTGCTATATTCATTCGAACTTTCATTAGGTTTTAAGCTACTAAATTTTACTACTTGGTGGCTATAATTACGAGGTATTTGACAACGCAGGTTTATTACGTTGCATTAATTATATCGAAATTCTTAAGGAATTCGTAATGGTTTTATCAGTCACAAAGAGTTTTGTAGTTCAGTTGCAGCTATTTTTTAATGGTTTTTTCTTGCTAGAATTTGCATTATAGCGACACACATTTAAACTGAATTATCTTATAATGTGTATGCTATTAATTCATAACAATTACAGTTTGCACTGGGATGGTGGTTCCTTATTGATGCTGCCATTTTATTTCCTGGTAATGAAGAATTCAATCATGTTTTTCACATCTGTGGAGTGATGAGCACTATTGGTTTTATAATGTCAGTTGGTTGGATAATTTGTTGATCCCTTCATAGCAGTATCATTAACATTTTCATCTCTTTAGATAATGTTCCAATTTGCTTTTAAAGTTATATATTCTCCATGGTTAAATATTCATGATCATTTCTGAATCCATTCATAAACCCTTGCTTCTTGATAGCCATGTCAGTCACATATGTTAGAGAATATGATTGGAACTTAATGAATAAAGATTAATAATTTGATTAGTTAACTAGAAACTCTCTGAAAATGTTTTGTAGTCAGAGATTACTATCAGTAAATTTAAATGGATTGTGATGCATAGAATCATTTTCAGGGAATATTTTTGATCATTATTGATATAATATTGACCACTTTGATTCTTTAGAAAGCTCATTTCAATCAATCAGGTTAAATACTGTTTCAAATGCTGCTGTTAGAGGAGATTCCGATTACGATGGCTGTTGCGCAAATGTTGGTCTGTGACATTTAAGACTTTTTAATATTTCTTATAAATTTGCCTAATGAATCTGATAATTTTGCTGCTCAGGAATGAAGTGTCTTTGTGATAATTAATAAAATAATAAAAGCTGGAATAATAATATCATGACAACAATTGATAAATTGACATAACATTATTATATGCAAATGAATCAATTGTTATTATTTATTTTTATATGTAATACAGTGGAACCCACTTATCTCAACCTCGGTTAACTCGCCAACCCTATTAAGTCAACGTTCTTCAAGTGGAACCACCAAATTCCTTCTTTATCTTATCATTTTTTTATCGGTTATGTCGATACTTTTATGTCGCCGAAATCTAATATCTCGAGCGCAATAGAAGGTCAAATCTTTTTACATAAATTTACATCAGTTATCTCGACCCCTTGACCGATCGCCAACTTTGAACCGACAAATTCCCACATTGTCACAGCATTTTCTCATCAGTTTTGTCGATTCGTTTATGTCGCCGAACCCAATTCACCCTTACTGATTTTGTGTGAGGGGCAATATGCTGTAGCTATTCTGCTTTTTTTGTTCTACTTTTTCATTCCAAAAATGTCTTGAGGTGTTAAGAGAATACTGGACATACAGTCAATAAAGAGAAAGAATGAAATCATACTGCAGCTAGAAAAAGAAACAGATGAACCTTTGTCGTCAGCATGGCATTTCAGAATGGAAAAGGAAGGCGGATGCGATAAAGCAAATGTACGAGAAGTATGTTTTTGATCCAGCAAGATAAAAACTTAGAGTGGCTGTGCGCAAAGATGTCGACGATGCGGTATGTGTTTGCAGTGTAGGAAAAAATAATTACAAAGGTTTGTATCGAGAATCTGCAGTGGTTCTTATTGAAAATTGGTAAATATTTGCTGTTAGATGGTAAGCTAAGTGCATGCAAGTTAGCCGAATGGGCTACGTGCCTGCGCACGGCAGTAATGGCAACAGTCGTAATGTGTCGTGTTCGAAACCCAGCCTGCACTGCCGCCAGCGCCCTTGGGAAAGAGCGCTATATAAATGGTTGAGAAGAAGCTTCTCGGACGCCATGCTTATGACGCTATATAAATGAAGTTACAATTCACACATACATTTTGTTGTTAGCACACTTTGTGTATACATATTGCTGTTATCGTTATCAAATATCTATTGCTGTTGTATAAAAAAACCACAAAATACATGCATGTGCACTCTCACTTATTAACGCACATTATGTACATAAAGAAATTGCAAGCACATGTTAACATACAGTCACCATATTGATTTTCGGTTATCTCGATCATAGGTTATCTCGACGCTTTTTGGCAAACCCCTAGGCCGGCGACATGACCGGGTTCGACTGTATATCAATTGTTATTATTTACATGTTATGGGCGTCAGAAACTAGAGGCGCTTTGAGATGATGCAAGCTGAATTTGGAACACAACACTTAACAACTATTGCTTTTGTCATCACCTGCAAGAATGCAACCATCGGAGCAAACTTGCATATAATAAGATACTTGTGTGCAATGTACAAGGAGCCTGTTCGTTTGTCATAAAGAATTTGTTAATTAATGTCACATTTATTAAAGGTCCCAAGATCTGGTTCTTTATTGGCTCTACATTGCTCTTTGCCTCTCTCATTGTGTCTTCTTACATACTGTTTGGCTTGTACATAACCAAAGGTTATTTTATGCCATATTTCAGCTGATTATTACTTTCTAACTAACATTAATACCATTATGTTTAATTATGAAGTTATTTGTGTAATTTGTTGCAGTTGATGTTTTTGTTCTTATAATTATATACACATTTGTTTTAGCGGTTCAAGTTTTCATTCAGTTTGTTGAATAAATAAAATAAATAACATTTTAAAGACAATGTTTTTCATAAAATTTTGCCATCCTTCATTTATTTTGCATGAAAGTCATTTATTTAGGTCTGAAACCAATGTGGCCCGGACCGGCAGTATTTCTTCAAAACGTTTTTATTGTCGCTGGGTATGTTGAATATTTATAATTTTAGTTTGTGACCCAGTGAATTATATTTGTCAATGAGTGTAATGCGATTATACCTCCGCAGTTGAAGATATGCATCATCCAAGCAATTAAGCGATTAATAATGATTAATAAGGCTGCTCACAACAACTTGTGAAAGCACACATCTGACAGATGTCTGTTTAAAATCATAAGACCAAATTAATTTGTCTGACTAGTGATGTTTTGACAGTGAATTCTAGTTATTATGTTTATGCTTCTTCCAGAATTAAATTTATGTCAGTTATGTTCATTTATTTTCATTTCTTGTAGGGGCCTGGTTTTCCGATTTGGCAGAATTGAGGAATGAAATTATTTCCAAAAGACTGAAGTTTTTGCCACATTTTTAAAAGATTTTTTAAAAATTTACAATCAAGTCATGTTTAATCTTGTCACGTCATATTTATACAGACAAATATAAATTCTCTTTGTTATTTCTTTCCTGCATGGCAAATTAATAAGTACGAATTTATAATCATTAAAATTAGTCACAAGGTGCTCTTTCACTAGGTTATGAAGTAATGTAATAAATTATTACTAATAATACTTAAAGTTAGGTCAGGAATTTATAGTTTAGGTTAAAGACCAGTTATGACACTGCACTCAGAGATCAAGTTATTGAGATCAGTTATTGGAATGTCTCTGGATTTCCTTGTCATGGTTACAGTTGTATTCGTTCTATAACTTCCATAGTATTTAAGAATTCGGTTGACAAGCAATATTCAGTCTTGTTGAGGCTTAAATCGCTTGGTAGATCGCCCATCGCTCTCTTCGCGCAATCTCACGCCTCTCAACTCTCATTGCTCACTCAAATCCTAATATCTCCTGCTGGCGTCAAATACTAGAGACGTAAGTTGAGCTTTTTCCAAGGGGGCAAACCCTCGGTAACCTGAGAAGACGACCATCTTTTGCTCCTAGCCAAAATTCAGGGGAGCAAACCCTTGTAAATTGTGAGGAGAAACCTTTTTTTGTGTCTACTCTAAAATCAGGGGAAAGACTTGTCTACCCTGCAACCCCACCCCCAAATTACGTCCTGGTCAAATACACATTACACGCTTCGGTAAAACAAGAAACTAAAGGTAGATATTGTCTGGTATGAATTGGGTCAAAAATATCCAGAAAAATAGATTGCATCTCACAAGAAATTTACAATAACGTGTGTTAACTAGTTTGCGAGTTCCTTGCTTAAATTGCGCCCTTGTCAAGCGCAAACCATTTTGAAAAATGTTTGTTCCACGGAGAAGCGTAAAGTTTCTATATTTTGTAGAAGTATCAATCCGTTAACCACTTGTAATCAGCCACTTTTCCCGCTGATGACTAGACTTGTCACAAAGTTATAGAAATGGTCACTGACGAGAAATTTAAGAAAGTACTGGAAATAAAAAACATTGTAGAATTTGATTGCGGGGCATGGACAGAATAAAACATAAAATGTTTAGGGAAGGTAAAACCTCATCTAAGGTGCGATATGCAATGATTTGGGGGAGCACGAAAGCCTGGTTTGAAGATAGGCTCTGTTGCACAAATTTCTTTACATTGTTGGAGAAGCTCATGGATCTCTTATCGTTGATAAAAAATCTGAAATTAGATTAAATAATTAATTGATGGTCGTTTGTCGCTACGTTAGAGTAACCAGATTACTAAATCGTTATCAGAAAGTTATTATTTTGTTTCACTAAGATTCTAAACGCTCGAATTCCAAAAGTCAGTTCCTACCTGTCAAATATGAGTATGGCGTCGTCTGTCATGAGTCTTATCATCTCAGATGCAGTGACACTTTCCTTTAAGGACGAGTAGACCTGCCTGAACATTTCCATTGTCAACCAGCAATGCAGAAGCTCTGATTTATTTTCTTCTTCCACAAACTAATATTGAACAAACAAAAACGGTAAGTTTGCAGCTTTGACTCATACCGTAAATTCAATTTACCATTTATAACAAATTACAAGTTAGGAATTATGCGTTATTAAGTAAGGGCAGTTCTTTGAGATCGCCTCAAGAAGTATGAAAGTATCTTCGCTATTCAAAAGTTGGAATATTTTGCTTACAATTTGCTTTAAAACAGTAAAAGTTGATGGAGAGCTAAGACGTGATGTAATCAAGGGCGGATCTAGAACATTTTGGCGGGGTGTACATCTACTAAAATTTTCGTTGAAAGTGGCAAATTATTGAAATAATTTTTTTTAATATTAAACTAAAATACATTTTGAAAATTTTATTTAGTTTTTTATTAATTTTTATTTTGTAATAAGTTTATATAATTTTTTCTTATATTTTCCAAATGACAGGGAGGGACATGCCCTCTATATCCGCCATTGGATGAAATGCACTGGAATATATATGGCTCCCCATGGAAAAAGGAAATTGCAGTCGTTAGATTAGAGTTGGAACTTGTTGATGAATCCTGCAATTCTGAAAGAACATAATCAATAGATGCTCTTGCCGTTGACTAAACTGTTGCAAGGTTTGTGAAGGTATTTGAGATTAGCATAGATCTAGATGATAATAGCAAAATCGACTAGAAAAATAGAAAAATTGCAGAAAATCATTTGTAAAATATAATTAGGTTATAATTTCTGCTCACACATTGTTGTGTTATCTATTAGCTGTTCTTATTATTAAATTCAGTGCAGTGATTATATTCAGTAATTAAAATAGTTATTTGATCGATCATGCTCTGGTAAGGTCGTAATAAAGTCAAGAATTTTCTAAAGCTATTTTAGAATTAACATTAATAATTAAAAGAATTATGAGGCCTCCACAAAATAGCTGAGCAGAACTTCGCTGTAAAGAACGTCGGAAAGTTTCAGCCTGGTGCTCGACACAACTTCCATCACGTAGCGCCAGAAATGGTCGCTCTTCAAGAAGTCTTCAAAATAGCTAAAAAATAAAATGTAGTTGAATAGTTATTGTCTGAATTCTCATCACATTTATTGGGCCATTAATATGAGACACGTAATTAAAAATCGTGACTTGACATTGGCAGAGCGCCTGCTATAAGGCCGCGTTGCATTTTATAATAATAATGTTTTCATTTACACCAAGTATTGCAGAGATGTTTAGAAGTTCATTAGTTATTGATGGTGACAGTTTTCGATTGAACTTATGTCCATTGGATGAGATCCCATCAGAACATTTTCCTTTTCTGTAAGAACTACTTTGTGGTTTTTGAGGTGTGAATTGAAGCATTTTTTGATGAAAGATAATTTAGTGTTGGGAGGTAGTTGCTCCGAGCCTCAACATATTTTTAGAAATTCTGTTTTTCCTTTAAAAAGAATCAGAAGATGGATGCACCTTCATTTTTTCTTTTTTAGACTTTAGGGATCCTTTTTAGAGAACATCATTCCAGTAATATAAGGCCGTCAGAACCATCAGAATTAAATTTATTTTTATCAGAAAATTACAAACCATCCCCATTTTCATGACCAAATTAAACCTGATCTTTTTTGTCAAGAAAGGCTTGCGACGGTTCTTGCTGAATCTAGATCCTCTTCTCCGAAGATATTGGTTAAGATCCATAATATAAATTATGAAGAGATTCATTCGTAATTAAATTTTACTTCACAAACTAATGAAATAAATAATGAGTTATTAAGTCCGAGTAGAAGCATGACATTATCTTTGAACGAATACAGGCGTTAGTTTTTCAGATAAATGGACATAAGTAATATTCTTACAGCTCTCGCAACCATATAGCAGGCAATGTATAACTTGATTTTACGATGAAAATGTGCACATTACCGTTGTTGAAGGACTGCTTCTATGAGGGGCTCGAGAGAATCATTGGTCATTGACTTTGCTTGGAGATGTTCTGATATAACGTGATATTATGTCATAACATTAATTATCAATGCGGTTGTTAATAAATTACTCATAAGGTATTATTATTATTATTATTATTATTATTATTATTATTATTATTATTATTATTATTATTATTATTAGTATTATTATTATTATTATTATTATTATTATTATTATTATTATTATTATTATTATTATTATTATTATTATTATTATTATTAGTATTATTATTATTATTATTATTATATTATTATTATTATTATTATTATTATATATTATTATTATTATTATTATTATTAGATTATTATTATTATTATTATTATTATTATTATTATTATATTATTATTATTATTAATTATTATTATTATTATTATTATTATTATTATTATTATTATTATTATTATTATTATTATTATTATTATTATTATTATTAATTATGCAAGTTAGCTCAGAGGGAAGCATGCCTGCGAACGACTGTAAAAGCAGCAGTCGTTACGCCCCGTGTTCGCAACCCAGTTTTCACCGCCACAAAGCGCCCCTGACGCTTACGCTTATGGCGCTATAAATAAACATTATTACATTAAATTACTCATCCATATCACATCTCAATATATATGATGTCACAATGCAGTAATGACTAGTAATTGATAGAATCAGCAAAATGTAATATTGGCATACTTAGTTGATATTAGAAAGAATTAATATTATTAAAATTAATAATTTTAAATGCCAACTTTTATGGGAAGCTCGATGCACGTCAATAGATGAAGTTTGTCCACTGAAAATTTCTGAACGTGGTCTTCGTCTGAAGTCACGAGAAATTCTGTCGTGATTCTCAGCTGAAGTCTGATCGTTCATTTGCTCGTAGTACGAGTACCTCTTGTTGGAAGACATGCCGAAGCTGTGCTTGAGATTTGAGCGGAGAGTGGAGTTTTTAAACTCATTAACGACATCTTTTAGGCAGTCATGTGACTTTTTTTGAGATGTAAAAGAATTATTCTGCACTGATTTTTCAATCGACATCTTGTGAAACGTTTTGAGCAGGCTGCTGGTCCGTGTCTTTTCATATTTCTGATTTGCTTAGAAGTGTTTAAAAATATTCTTGCAAATGCAATGCAATGAATATTAATATATATAATAATAATGAAAATGATAATGATAATGATGATGATGATGATGATGATGATGATGATGATGATGATGATGATGATGATGATGATGATGATGATGATGATGATGATGATGATGATGATGATGATGATGATGATGATGATGATGATGATGATGATGATGATGATGATGATGATGATGATGATGATGATGATGATGATGATGATGATGATGATGATGATGATGATGATGATGATGATGATGATGATGATGATGTGATGATGATGATTGATGATGATGATGATGATGATGATGATGATGATGATGATGATGATGATGATGATGATGATGATGATGATGATGATGATGATGATGATGATGATGACGATGACGACGACGACGACGACGACGACGACGATGACGATGACGATGGCGATGACGATGACGACGACGACGACGACGACGACGACGACGATGACGATGACGATGACGACGACGATGACGTGACAGTGACGATGATTTAATATATTATATCGTATAATGAATATATTGTATTTACCATATTGTGTTGCGGTGTATTGTGTCACAACTCTTATCAGTGCTCTTACCCAAAAGTCCAGTTGGTGGAGAAGAATGAAGAAAGTTATGCAATGATCTTGAGTTTATGAACATTTTCCTGTTCTGTATTTCAATCCATTTTTGTACCAGTTGAACAGCTGAAGGTTTCGTCTGTAGGAACTCAATAAAATAATGCCTAGCCACGATATTTAAGAGAACTTCCTGTGCATTCCTCAAAGCCAAACACGAAGATGTTGGATGAATGCAGGGGACGCTAAGTTGGTTAAGCTTCGATCTCTTGAAATTATCTAAAGAATTTATTAAAACCGCTCAAGGCAATAATTATAATTTATTACATTAACGATATTTAATAATAGTTTGCTATTATAACTTCTAGATTAGATTCACAATTTATTTGGCCAGAAAAAAGGTTTAGCGCAAGAACTTATGCAAATTATTCCTAGTAAAATAGTACAAACCTGTGTTAAAGAACTTTCTAAAAGAACGTTGATTCCTGGGTTTTTGAGAAAATGAAATCAACATGTCTTTACTGACTCCCAACTGAACTTCCTTTTTTTGAATGATTTCGTAGAAGAACATCACAGATGAGTTTTTCTAACTGCAGCTTACGATGGAATGTGCACAGACAGGAGATGATGAAATACGTACCTGAGTCCACATTTCCACGGATTTTTCAGAGCGTGACTTCCTCCGTTGCTAAAAATATGTTACTCAGCACATCTTCTCGCACTGATATATTTAGTACAGTAATCAATAAAATTTTTACCAACGACACAGATTGTGAATCAATTGATTTTAGTTTAGAAGCAAATAAATATTCATTAATTAACGCCGTCGGCTCTATGAAATTGCGTTCGTCATCGTAGAAATTGTAGGATTTTTTTCATACGTCATAAGGCTCTGTTTATAACAACCATAACAATCTAACTGGAAACAATATCCGAAAACAAAATTGTTTAGCAAAGGAAAATTTTATTTACGAAAAATAGAATTGTTGAAAATTCTTACGATGAGAATAGCGAAGCGAGGAATATCTAACATTGACTACCTATAGAGGTTTTCGAATAAACATTTTTTAATGTTTTTTCGGAATCATTGCAATAATTCTTCTTTAACATGAGGCCATTCCTAAGGACAAGTGTTTCTAACCAAATGAAAAAGGAACAGAACACAAGAGAGTCATTTCCTCACGAGATCCCACTTTACAAAACCAATGAGATTGACGCTTACGAATCAGTTTCCAATACAATATCCAAATCAACTAGTGTGATAACATTGATTGACAACATGAGGAGATCTGGGGTACAGCTTTCCTACCCGTACTTCGTTGAGGAAGACTTCTACGATCAAAACCATTCGACTCGCTGCCAGAACCCAACATTCAACAAACCTTTCACAAACTCTAACAACGATAGTAACTACATAGAATATTGGTCCCCAGAAGCAAATTCTAAATGCTCCCCAGTGAAGCCGTCCAACTTGCATTGTTTCCCAATGATGCTAGAGAGTAATATATCAAGTTTGTCTTTGAATGCCCTCAAAAGCACTACACTAGAATGCGACGTCGGTCACGCTAGAACTATCCACTTTGACCAAGAACAAATGCCAAAAAAATGTGGAACCAGAAGAACATTGCAATCTAACCCCACAGTCATAGGTGGTTCAAGCATTAAAGTAATCTCAACCTCCAATTCTGAAAATGCTCATAACACCAAATCGATGCCTGCAAAAATTTCTTTCAAAAAAAGGGTGAATTTATCTCCACAAAAATCAACAATAATGAACAAAAATTGTGTTTACGAAAGCAATATCGATGTCCACGAACCATATTATCAACCATTCCTGGACGTAACAAATAATTATGCACCGAATTTGAGGACAAAACGTTTCTCTTCCAAAGCGACAGACAGCGGAGAAGTTATACCACACATCTGCAAGTTCAGAGATGTTAGGTCACATCTGACGAATCGTACCCAAAAGCATTTCGAGGCTGCGGCTTTTCAGAGCTCCCTGAGGCCCCTGAGATCATCGCCTTGCAACATCTACCATCAAACAGAACCTGTGACCAAAAGTGCCTCGCTAACCATAGCAAAATTCACACTCCATGAAAATGACAAGGGAGTCTTTGTACCTTTCTCTTGGCTTCAAAAGATCGACGCCGAGGAAGTAAAGTTAAAGATCATTAGGAAGGAATTGTCGAGGATTCCCAAGCCAATGATCGCTGGAAACAAGTTTTACAAATCAAGACATTCAACTCTCGTCTGTAAGATTGCCAAACCCCGCCGAGCTTTAACGCAATTTAATTTACAAACTTTGGAATAGTTACAAAATATTAAATGTATAGCTTTTCAGTGGGCAATCTTTAAAATAAATTCAATTTATAAAATTTAAATTGCACACATAATCGAATTCTAATTACTAACGCTAACTAATTTAAGCTCAATAACATTTCAAATAATAATAATGATAACTTATATCATGATAGTTCTGCTTGATCTTTGAAAGAAACCATATGTCTGTTCATAAGCTGTTTGAGAAAATGCTGCTTCTGTCATCATAGTAAATCCTCCTCTTCTCAACAAGAAAATTTAGATGCTCGGGCAAATGTGGATCACTGATGGCCAATACAACTAGGCTCCCATCTATTCCACCCATCACAAGAGCTTTGGAATCATAAGCCACAACAATGTTGGCCGTTATCTCAGCATGTACTTTGTAATCTGCAATCTTACATCCGTCAGATAATCTGAACACTCTGATCGATTGTTTGCCTGAGTGGTAAAAGTAGACGTGATCGTTGCTTGGAGTGAAGTCAGACTTATTGTCAGGATGAAGACCTTCGGCAGATCTTGGCACTAATGTGTAGATAGTCGTTCCGGTTTTTAAGCTAATTACATCAAGTCCACCCATGCTTGGATCTGTTAATCCCAGTTGGCCGTCCTTGGAGCACTGTCCACTCCATTTGAGAACTGATCTTACTAGGAGTTTCCTGCGCCAGTCCCATATATTACCTTTTTCACTATCCACCAAGGCAATTCTGTTTGGCTTGTTTGGCATTGCAAAAATCTGTGATAAAAGCGTTAGTCTGAGATTCATTATAGATGCAGGAAATCAGGGGCGCAACCAGCGAAAAATGCTGGGGGGGGCTCAAGTTTAGAAAAGCCCGACGCAGTCGAAAAATTTTTGAAACTGTTCAAATCATTACTACTAATTTTAATTAATAAAGAATTAAAGATAGAACTGATTATTATTATAAGTTTTTATTTATAAGTCTGCAGTCTTTTTTTGTATCTTTAATAATTTATTAATGAGCTTGACTATCTTCTGTTTCAAAGTTTCAAGCCAGTTAAAGCAACTGTAAAAAAAAAGTTTATGATATGTTTAAAATTGTAATATGATATGATTGATATCCTAAACATTTCACCTAATCTAAATTATGTATAAAATTAAGATCCTAAACAGTTTAAAACAATTTTGAATGTTGTTGTAGTCTAAATTACATTTTGATGTGTTTACAGTTACAAAATAATTTTTCGATCAATCTGTGAAAATCTGTTCACCATTTTATTTACTGGAAGAAGTGCAGTAGTTGTTTTGTTCACAGATATTCTCAATAAACTTTGCAAACGACAGGCAGACATAGTCGTCCCGAGATGACTTTTAATAAGGCGAAGTTTAGAAAATGCCCTTTCTGCATCTGATGACGTAAATGTCTGAGTAAGAGCAACATCGAGCATATGCAACTCGGGCTGAATGCTTGTGGCACAGAAAAGATCTTGTAGTTCGATACACGCATTGGGGTCAGACTGATCAGCACGTAAACTTGTCGATGTGAATTGGAGCTGTCTTTGCACAGTTTCAGCGTCTTTTCCATGAAGGTTACAGAATTCCGAAAGCTCGGGAGTCATTGTGCCATTCTGCAAAGCATCAAGAGCAGCCAAGGCAGGGTTGTCAAAACGACATTATCTGATCATCAGATAACCAGCGAAAAATGCTGAGGGGGGAGCTCAAGTTTAGACAAGGGACGAAAGCCCGACGCAGTCGAAAAATTTTTGAAACTGTTTAAATCAAAACTACCAATTATAATTAATAAAGAATTAAAAATAGAACAGATTATTATTATTATGAGTTTGACTATCTTCTGTCTCAAAGTTTCAAACCAGTTAAATCTCCTTACCCCCCCCCCCCCCACCAAAAAAAAAACTGATCGGATTTGGAAAAATTGCAGCAGGGTCTCTCCTATTAGGCCTGGGGGGGCTTGCGCCCCCCCTGCCCCCCCTAGTTGCGCCACTGCAGGAAATGTAGATGTTACGCATTTATATTAACCTGAAAATAAAAGTAACTACTAAGATGATTCTTGATCATATTATCCCATAAATAAATATTAATAATACATTAAAAATGTTCGCAAATAAGAGTTTTTAAAATTGCATTTAGCACAAGGTTAATTCCGTCAAACCTTTTGGAATTCTTTAATGCGTCTGTACTTCGGAATGGAGCTCACAACACGTTCACCAGTTTCAAGAGAATAAACTTTTATTTCGTTTGCAATTTTCGGCTTCGATCGTGAATAGGCCGCTAAGATGATGACCAAAGATCCGTCGGAAGTGAAAATAAATGGCTTATATGTTTTAATTTTATAAACAATTTGAAAGACGAGTTCCTGAGATGGAATTTTTCTTTTTTCAAGTATTGCTACTTTATTGTCCTTATTGCCAAAATTTGCCTTCGCCAAAATTACCTTTAGATGTTTGTAGGATTTCCAATTAATATAGCTAATGTAAAATATTAACAAAAATATTTATTAGTAAATAAATTTAAAAAACTAACGTGCTTGTCATCGGGAGCCACACACATCTGGACAATCTCGTACGCCTCTTCGTTTGTGCTTTCATCTACTAAATAATCAGATTTTATCATTTTGAAGGTTTTACCATCCCATACGATGAGTCTCTCATCTTCGATACTGAGAATGAAATCACCTCCCTTCGTAACCGAGGAATGAGTGACGATTGAAGAAACGTTCGCTCCAACGAGAGTCGTTAGCATTTTCCCCGTTTCCAAATTCCAAACACCGACACAATTTCGAGTAGTAGTTACCGCCAGCCAGCTTTCATCGCAACCAATGCAAGTTATCTAATAATGTAATCGGATGAGTGAATACAAATCATACCAATTTTAAAACAATTTTGCATCACCCATTACCCTCTCAATTTGTTTTTCGTGGCTATCTATGCTATAGACGTTTTCGCGAATGAATTTCAGGTTCCACACTTTTATCGATCGGTCCAACGATGCAGTAATAAACTTATGCTGCGAGGAATCCATTTGTTGTTCTTGATATAATCCATCTCCGATGGCAAAATTAGTTGTGACAAATACTGGTTTAACTCTTAAAATTCTTCTGAAATGAGCATCCAAGACGTTGATCAATGTTCCTGTTCTCGTCTCCCATATGTAAAGAACTTGTCTAACTGGAGTTAACATAAACTCATTATCCTTGCAAAAAACCGTTGCATCGTTGATACAGACTTTCCTGGGTCACATACAGTTTACTATATTTAATCTTTCATATTCCGAATGATGGCTTAAAGCTACTTTTAACAAACTATTTATTACCTGGGAAAATTACGAATGTCCTTGGGAAGGTTCATCGTCACCGAACAATTTGCACGCGCTCCCCCAAGAAACCAAATTGTGAATTTGTTCAGATGAGTTGCTCCCAAAACATTTTCGTCGTCAGACAGAAATAACGAATATACGTTGCTCTCGTTATTAAGCACTTCGACTTCCTTCCAGTTCCAACTTTCATGTTCTAACGTAAACCTGATAAAGTGTCACAAATCAAAATTAAATTCTCTAAATTTAAGTAGTCATTTATACCTAAAGATTTTAAAACTCTTTTCTTCCTTGCAAGCAAAAATGTTTCTGCGATCTTGTGTCATAACGATACCGCTGTGAAAAGCAAAATTCCTGAAACCTTCGTTGTCGATGCCAAACGTCGGGGAAAGAAACATCTCTATGTTCGAGGCGACACCCGTAGAATATCCATATTTCCAAACGATAAAGTGTTCCCTATTCGATTTAGCTCCCAGGTATATGTGGACTATATTAGCGTCATCCTTTGAATGAGGAACTAGGTTAGATGATAAGAGGACACCATCAAAACTGAATGTAAACCACGAACGGGTTGACCAAACTACAAAAACAATATCATTTGTCGCAATTCCAAATAATTCTTCATGGTTTTCAAGATAACAGTTGTCGATTAAATTGCATTCCCCTTCAAAATAAATGTATCCACAATGTAACATTTCGGAAGCGGATTGTTATCTGGCATTCTTTATTGAATGTAATGGCAAACTCCAACGAAGGCATGCGAGTTGGCTCAAAGGGTTGCTTTCCTGCGAACGGCGGTGAAAGCAACAGTCGTTACGTGCCGTGTTCTCAACCCAGCTCGCACCGCCAGGGAGCGCCTTCGGGTAGGAGCGCTATATAAATAGTGGATCGATTAAGAAGTGCCTTCACATCCTATTCGGTTACATAAGGCAATAAAAAAGTCAGCTAAATACAAATTCCAAACTGAATTATACTTGGCCTGGAATCGCTCAAGTTTGCTTAATTTATTTCTCCAATTTGGGTAGGAGAGTATTTGCTATAAAGTTTGCCATCATAATCAATAGAGATTGCCTTCAAACTAAATGTAAGTAATTTTTAAATGATTTCAAATTACAAGTTTGGACAAAATAAGCCCATAATTTTTCATGTTTCTCTACCTGTGAGAACAGTATACACGAGAATTTGACCACTGTTTGTGTAAGCAACGGCCCTGACATCATCTGAAGTCAAAGTCATTTGCATGACGATCCCTAGTGTTCCAATGCTTGCCTGCCTGACCATTTGCATTTTGCTCAAGTCCCAAACAATGAATTTGTTTGAAGCGGTAACGAGAAACTTGTTGTCGGAAGTGATAGAAATTCCGAATGGAGCGAATTGATGGCCTTCCAGGGAAATTTCCAAAGGTCCTCCAGGTGTTTGGAAGCAATTGTAACACGGGGTCAAAGCATTGAAAGCAATTCCATCGCTATCGCATTGCCTCAACAATCCCCGGAGAAGAGAATATTGAGAATAGAGAGGAAGAAGCCTTCCTATAAGTTGCGGTGCCAACATATTCGGATGATGTTCAATAACGGAGGCGGAAAGTTTCAGGGAATCCATAACCAATTTTATAGAATGATGGTTACTCTTTGCATTTGCCAAAGCCTCTTCGTAGTCTTCCAGAACCGATTGAACGGACATTGCGGACAACTTGGCGTAAAGCCACTTAAAATTGAAGAGGACCATATCGTTAAGCTCATTAAATCTTCGACTCTTGACCAAATGGTACGGCATTTCATTAAGCTTTCTCAGGTTGTATCTCAGAACAACACCTTCACTTGTGGTGGAATTAAAGCTTCCCGTTCGAGAAGTGTTCTGTTTTACTCTTTTGTCAATAAAGTACAGGGGCTGATCAGAAACCTGATAACAACATATATGGTAGTTTGTGTGTGTGATTCCAATGTGACAGTAAGGCAATAACCTTTCTATCGCAGGAACCGAATGCCGTATCAAGTTCAAATCTTTGACACTGGAGGTCGCTGTATTGGAATGGCTTTGGAACTCCTCCCCAGATACCAATGAAGTAGTCGGCCATCAAAGAATGAGTTTCAAAAAGTACGTTCAAGTTTTTGAAGTATCTTGAAATATTTAGCGGATAGCAATTAATAAACCTAAATAGTTTGAAATAAACTCGAAATGGTAGAATAATTAAGACAGATCTTAATAATTAATTTTTTTTATTAAAACAGGCTTTAACTTTCCTAGTCATCACTAACAAATGTTCAATTGAATTAGCGAGATAATGGTTCCGTACGCTAGCAATCGATGCAATTTTGTAAATGAAATTTGTTAATTGTCCACGTAACATCACCTCTCTCTAGTCACATCACCAAATCGGGTATGATTCCAATTGATGACATTAACACCATCTGCCTCCCTTTCTGACACATAATCTGATAAATCGCTTCTTATCCGAGTCCATAGAAGAGGTGGAATGCGTCTGACTGGAGGCAGATGATACTGGTATACATCGTTTAATACCTGCAACCATTTCACGTTTTTAGGCCAGCATAAACTTAAAGAATATTTTTTCCTCTTGTAAATATTTAATCTTCTACTTCAAACTTGTAAAAAAAAACTGTAAACTGAACGGCTTCGTCCAAAGATAACAAATCCTCCAGCTCAGCTTCAGTCACGCCTCTCTTCGACATAGTGATGTAGCTGAACGCATGAGAAACCAGCATCTTGCCATGATTGTTTTCTGTTTTTTCAAAGAGCTTCATGATAGCATCGTGAGTGTTGAAAGCGATGTTGGCCAAGCTACCAGCCTCATACGATTTCCACTTCGAAACGACCCCGCTTAAAATTTTCAAGAAAAGCGGTTCGCTGCAGTTCTCCACCGCCTTTTCCACTATCTTCCATTGCTTTAAATTTAGTGTTCGATTCACGTTAGCCAATAACGATCTGAAACATTTATTTAAATGCCAGTTAAAAACCGATCAGCCCAATCATTGGGTTAGATCTACCAACCTAACAACCTCAATACCCTGATCTCGACCTAAAGGTAGAATTTCCAGAAAATTGTCCGTATCATCGTTCAGCAACTTTTTTAACCTCTTCAGGAGACCTGATTGTTCATTTGGTACTGAAACAACAAGTTTGCAGTGTCTGGGAAGGTTGAAAGGGAACCAAGCCAAACTGTATGAACTGCTTGAAGTGAATAATTGGTCTAAAGAATCAAGAAAAAGGAACATTGGCTTTTGGGCAGTAGCCTGGCCGAGAAGGCTTTTGAACCGAAGTATAAGAAGCGTCAGTTCAGTCGGGAGGCTGAGATCGAGTGAATCGTTAAAAAAGAAGTTTATTTGTTGAGAAAGACTCAAAAGCAGCGAATTAGTGCTACTCGAGTCTAAAGATGTTCCGAGGAATCTGATAACTTTCAAAGGTTGTAATTCTGAATTTAAGCAATCTTCTTCAAACCAAACGTTCAACTGTTAATTTACAAAATATTTATTTTTAGCTAAGAGAAATATTGCAGCAGAACATCCAAAATTGAACAGCTAACTAACCATACTAAATGCTTTGGCCAGGATCGACGTCTTGCCGCAACCTCCATCGCCCCAAAGTATTAAGGGCTCGGCTGATTTTCCTTTCAAGTAGCTTTTTATTTTCACCAAGATCTAATAAAAACAAATTATGAGAAAGTTAATTTGCAAAGTTAGTGCCCAGTTGTTAAACTGAATTTTAAATCTTTAATTTGAATAAATTAAAGTTTATGAAGCCTTATTGATATGCTAATCTTACTTCATACATTTAACATTGATTCATGTTTGTCGCTCACCTCTTCTCGACCCCAAAAATTTCTGTTCAAAGTGGAACACAAAATTTGATGGTGCTGAACATGATTGAAAATTTTGTCAAATTCCCCATAGTGTATTTGGTCTTCTGCTGCCTTGTCAATCAAATTACAGACATCCCTCGCAAAAAGAACCAAAATTAGTATTTGTTGCAGTGAAATAAAGTAGAAATTATTTCATCAATTCAATGATAATTGTAAAATTCGTTTAATTTTATGGCTTGGCGCGTTCTTCTTACCTGTAGAAAACATTGCAGAATGTATCCAAATACTCCGAATGAGTTTCGGTGTCAATTCCAATGTTATCTGTCCACTCCACATTATATCGAACTATGTTCAAGTCTGGCAACTTCGTTGGCAGCAGTTCATCTCTTGATTGACATGTTGCTCAGTCAGTTCATTAAACATTACAGTTTTTAGATCAATGTTTTCTATGATTTATGTATGTTATATGATATTTTTGTGCGTGACAAATTAGCGGACCTAAGACCTACACGTACCATATTAGTTGTTTACTGTTAGAAATAATTGCTATCTCCTTTGACGATGAATCGTTTGTTACCTCAAAACCATGAGCAGTTTGTCAGCCTCGCGATCAATTTCATTGCCAATCATATCGATGTAATTGCGAGCCAATTTGATCCCATTCTCGGAAGTGTTAATGTTGTCAATGTGTCTGATGTAAGCAAGACAATGCTTTGTTGCTTCCTCGGATTCTATTATGCCTCTTCTCACCTCACGTTCTGTAACTGATTAATTTATTCTATTTTGATGTATGGTTTTGAAATTTAATATAAGGGAGCTAGGTCTCTAAATTTTACTTTTGCCATGTTTTTCATTAAGATTTAAATGATACTGTCAATAATACTGTCCTTAGAAATAGTGCACAACCACAAGCCACATGAAAGTACCTGACATAATAAAGTCATGCATTTCTTCTTTGCTAATCAGCTGTCTATCATATAATTCTCTGGCACTTGTCCTTAACAATATTTGCAACTTTTCCAAAATGCTCCACCACGTTAACTGATCTTTTTCCATCAGTCTGTGCACTCTCTGACAGTATTAATAATTGCTTATTTATTAAATTACTTATTTTTAATAACGATTTTAAATATATTGAAAAAAATTAAATTTAATTAAAATAATTAAGTTTTCCTTATGTGGTAATAATGTTCGAGTCGGATCTCACTTTGTTATTAAAATTAACTAGAATGGAGCTAATTGGTTGGAGGACGTAAACCGAGGGAACTTCATTTTCGTCCTTTTTGTACCATTGATCGATTAATTGTCTGTCTTCAAGTTGAAGTTCTTCCATGATTCCCTTGAGAACCTCCATCATGCTCGCAAGAAGAATGCTCGGTATTGGGCGATATCCATACTTTTGACCCAAAAATACCTTTCATAACAAATGTTACTTTGAGCCAGCTATTATCTAAAGTGCCGTCCATAACTTAAGTAATGCGTTTTTGGTCTATAAATATGTACCAATTTATTAAAAATGAAACGAACCACAAAGTTTGGTCCTAATGAAAGCCGTTGGCAGTTGTCAATTTCATTGAGACACAAATAGCTGGTCATATGGTCATCAGTGGCTTCATCTCTCACTCCCCATCTCATGTCCACTACCTGAAACATTCAAATAATCGACATACTTTGCTGGTGTTCAAAGACTATCTTCATACCTGGAAATCCAATCCGTACCTTTCCATGCAATATTCTTTTAATTTTGGGTAAATCGTTTCCATCAGATAGTTCCTTTCTAGGGTCATATCTAATAACAAAATGTATGCGAATAATTACGTATGGTAAATAAAATACATTACATATGGGAAATAAAATATGTTGACATGAATGAACCTGTGAAAGTCGAACTAGTGAAGATTCTGACGACTTTCTTAGGCACAGGAATCATGCTCTCTAAAGAACCCTTGAGCATTTTCCTGAGTGTTTCATCAATAACTCCCAAGGGCTCCCCTCTATCTGAAGAGTCCTCTTCAATTTTTTCATCAACCACATCATCATCATCGTCATCATCATCACCTTCTTCGTCACAAATGAGCGTCTCCATAACAGCTAATCAATCGAAGCATTTTTTAAGTGTCGCTAAATTAACTGGGACTTTAATTATTTGCAAAATCCTAAAATGTTTCCTTACAGATGTCAATGCATACCTGCTGAATCGTCTTCAAATACGAATGTATTTTCTTCAACTTTCCCTTCATCGACAGTAACACCATCTTCCGTCAATTTATTGCTTTTCAAGTCCCCGGCAACCTTATCCTTATTAATTTCTTCGAACTCCTCCTTTCGAACAGCTTCCGTCAACATCGATCTGATCTCCCTAAGTTCATTTAGATCAAGTTTCATATTCAAAGGTTTGACGAACTTTCTCTTCACAGATTTCGTTTTCGTTAATTTTCTTTTTGGAAGATTGGCTGGAAAGACTGTCGACTTTTCATCCTCATTCGGATCTTCGCCTAAAAAAGATATCCGCGTTTTATGGAGAACCGGTTTTAGAGACGCTTCTTTTCCTAGAATGTCGATTTCGCCATTACCGTATTCATATATTAAATGGTTCAGTGAACTATTTGGTAATTTAAAATTCTTTGTCGACTTGCGGAATGACGGCTGGGAACTTTGTTTTGATGCTTGCTTTTGTATTGGAGGCTCAAACAAGAGAGTGGCCACGGGAATCTTCAAAGCAGTAGATTCGGGATCTGACATATTTCCACCGTGTGTCCCCTTAGACGAATTCATTTTCAAGAAGTATCAGCTTATTTAAGAGACTTAACTAAACAACTGAAGCCCACAGATGATTTTTGCATTGAGCAGAGACGAAAGAATATTCTGTCGAACCTTTTATATCGGCACTTTTAGTCGTCTTTTAGACATTCTGAAGAGGCTCTTATTGGTAAAAAAACTCTCATATCAATAGTCAGGATAATAATTCAATGACTTCGATCAATAAAAGCCCACCTGAATCTGTGAAATCGATAACATTCATGCGAAGTTCACGTTCGACTCATGGTCCATAAAATCCACTCATTCAGCAAGTATGTAATTCATTCCTAACTGATTTTCACTTTCAACCATAAAATTCTTGGGTGCGTTCTTAAATTATAGTTTCATTGATATTATTCTTTTTCTACAAAATCAGAGATTTATTTGACGCCACGTCAAGTTTATGGTGCCACGACTTACATTATTTAAAATCGATGACTAACGTCTGTAGAAACTCCCGCGAGAAGCTCAGACTTGAACGCCTAACATAGCAGCATTCGGCTTTCGACTCTTGCCAGGTCGTGTTATTTAAAAACTATAATTAATGTTTTTCTGAATGTTCTTATAAAGATCGATTTTACTGTGAGGGAACGACCCAACGGGTAAGCCGCAAATATGAAAAAACATTAATGTTCCTACCTTATGCCCTAAATTAACTTCAAATTTAAAATTAAAATTCATTAAACCAATCCGGCTGTTGCGGTCATACAAGTTATACTATTTTAGAATTTGACCAATTCGGTACTATTAAAAGACCGTCCACATTGAACATAGGGGATGGGAAATTCTTCAGCTATGGGCTGGAGAGTTTTGGGGGTCCTCACGATGAAGGACAACGGATCAAACGTTGAGCAGAAAATATTTATAGAAATCCCTGGTAACCTTGTTAATAGTTCTGCAATGATATGGCAACAAACATTTCAAGATCTTAACTGGCAATTATAAGTCACTTCTCGCATCTAT
This sequence comes from Whitmania pigra, assembly GCA_021613335.1. Classification (NCBI taxonomy): domain Eukaryota; kingdom Metazoa; phylum Annelida; class Clitellata; order Hirudinida; family Haemopidae; genus Whitmania; species Whitmania pigra. The sequence goes on along the minus strand of JAJTWR010000266.1, from coordinate 5,369,170 downwards.
AATTTTATCAGGCATCATCATTAATTAGCCAGATAAACACTGTTTGTTATACTTTTTACAATAAAACCATCAACAATAATAACGTAGAAACAGTTGCCACAAAACAAAAATACTGCACTCCTTGAGAAAGCAATGACATCCATCAAAAGCGCTGCTCTTTACAACCAAATGTATTTATATCGATAACAACATATTGCTTCAAACCACGGACATGAATACAAATTCAATGACTGCTGTCGTCATTTAACTGAGAACAAAGCAAAAGTTTCTTTCTTTAACTAATAATGGAGGCACAGTGAATAAAAATGTTATGATAGATCCCTGCATGGAGCTGCCATAAATCATCACCTGAACATTCACTTAATGTGAAGTGATGCATTGAAAATTTAAACATTACAAATTTCATTTATTCACAGTGCAAATAAAACCACCCATTCGTACTTGAACCAAATATAATATGGAAGAAACAATAAGAGACAGTTTAATTTAGGTGAATCAAGTGCTCGACTGGGCTCATTTTTTCTTGCGTTTTGACAGAGCCATCTGGATCCTTTTGAATCCCCCGACGACGCTCGGAGTTTCAACGGGCATGTCGAGATCGACAACTCCCTCGGAAAACTTTTCCAGTGGTGGCAGGCATTCAAAGACTTGGAAAGAAGATGTGAGAGTCACCAAAGGTGTACCAAGACAGAAAACAAGAGGAGGACTAGGATCTTCAGAACCTATGCAAATAAAAAATTAAGTTACTATTACAATAAATTACATTTCATTTTCAAACAAGAAATTCTTGGAAATTAGATTAATTATAATTAACTTTCCGATCTCAGGTAATCAGCAAGAGTGACCAGTTTGCCGAATGGAAAATTCAAAATAAATCAAGAAATGAATTTCAACTTACAGTTGGAGGAGAGATTGTCACATTCCGATGAATCCATCGAAGACAGAGTTAAGTCCTTATCAGCCGAAGGATTCTGCTTTTCATCGTTGATTGTTGGTTGATCTGTTGAACCGCTGCATTCATTAGCATTTTCAGCATCCGACTTTTCTGTTTTAATTGGTTCTGTTGAAACTTCACAACCATCTGTGCTGGTTCCTACCTCATCATCATCAATGTTGATAATGTAATCATCATCATCATCATCATCTATAACTATAAAATAACTGGTATCGTTTGTGATCGTGGTTTCAGCATTGCTGCTGCTACCAACTGAAAAATCACACTTCCTGACAATTTCCTCGTTCTGCAAGTGAGCCATCCTCTTGGGGGATGTGGGTATGTTTGTGACGGATTGCACGCAACGTGACGAGTCGATAGGGGGCGGTGAGGATGGCGATTCTGGACAATAAGGGATGGGTGTCTGCGATGAACCACTGGAAGCAAGTAAAGTTTCTGGTGTTGATATGTCTGCTGTAGAAGACACAACAGCTGAAGATGAAGGGAGGCATTTTGTGACTAAAGACCCTATGTGGAAGTCGCCATTATTAGATGGACGATGAACCGAACTGTCGGGAAGCGGAGGAGGAGGAGGAGACTGCGGGGAATCGGGAATGGGCGGAGGAGGGGGCGGACAAATGTATGGAACGGGAGGCGGGCGGGGCAATGGGTCTGGAAATAAAGAATTAAATTGTGAGTTGAGCACAAAAGATGAAGATTGTAAAACTGCTGCTTCTAATAAATCAATTACTCAATAAAGCATATTCTAAGAAATCATCATGTCTAGATACCTTTATGATCATCTGAATCATCATCAATATCCATGTCAACTACATGTGTGTTCTCATCCTCATTAAGCTTCTTTTTCTTTGCTGGTTTTGAAAAACCAGACTCTCTGTCAGCTTCTCGCTTGTTTGCGATCCTTTCCTGTCAACGATTTGATGAAACTTTTATGGTCAGCAGAATTAAAATGATAAGCCATAAAACAATCAAATTTAAAGAAGTTCGAATGATAAACAAAAAGTTATTAAAACTGGAAATTTGCATATTTACCAAGTCTCTTGCAAACATAAATATAATATTTGTAAGGTTAATAGTAACACTAAGTTAAATAGACCTTGGTAATGCAAACCTCATTTGGTACTCTTTTGTTCAGATGTTTAATCATGAAGTCAATGTTGTGGTAGGGCTGCATGGCTGGCATCCTATTTCTCAAGTGATCCTGTCAGGGAAGAAAAATATTGACAATATAATAAAGCTCGTTGCATCACAAGCAGTGCCCGATCAACTTACGTCGACAAAGCTTTCAGGAACCTGTACATTAAAGCCTGGATAATGTATAATCTTTTCTTTGTCATAAGCTGCAACAAAAATTGCATGAATTTATTATTACAAGAGTTATTACATTGTATAACTGAATTGAAATAAACTCGACTCAAACCTTGTTCTGCTTCCTCACTTGCCAACTCACCATCTTCGAGCTGGTCGTTGCCAAGAACCATTTCTAAGGAAAGAAATTAAAATGAGCCGATTGTGTTTCATTTATACAGTGCATATCAAAATCACATTTTAACCATTCATAAACCAAGATCATTCCCAAGAACAAGCCAGGTTTGCAAACACAATATTACCCTTTGAAATAAATGTCAACATCATAATGAAATATACCAACCTTCACCATTTGATCCAAACATGGCCATCTGAGATCTCGAGATCTTGGCATGCTGCAAGTGTCCAGGAGGATAACCAAGAACCCTCATTTGGTAGATGTAAGGAGGAAGTTCATTCTCTTTCAAGCCAAGTGCTTCTCTCAGTTTGTTACTGTAAATAGAAAGATACTCGTGGAAATGTTTTATGGTCAAGTTAAGTTGTGGAAATGTTTTACGTGCAAGTTAAATTGTGGAAATGTTTTACGGGCAAGTTAAGTTGTGGAAATGTTTTATGGGCAAGTTAAGTTGTGGAAATGTTTTACGTGCAAGTTAAGTTGTGAAAACACAAAGAGCACAACAAAAACCAATTCGTAAAGTGAAAATATAGTTAAACAAATTTATGAGCATTCGCAATTCTCACAATATCTTCAGCCATTAAAAGCATCATCCATTAAGAAACAATATTACCAACCTCAATACACCAGGCTTCAATCCTTGATATTTCATGTCATCCCAATGATATCTTTTACTACAATAACACAAAATTTAAATAAGTATGGTTACATTCCTTGAGCAAGAATGTTCTGCTCAAATGGGCTGGGTTTTGTATATTAGACAATTTAAATGAAGCAGTTCACCAGTCTCACCTAGCCGAGTTGTTGTTCGTAGGAGTGTTGCTCAGGAAGCTGTTTTTGTTGGCATTTATCCTTACTTGATCCTTCTCATCAGGACAATTGGCAATGGAATGATCTCCTCCACAGTTGAAGCAGGATATTCTTGCCCTTAAAATCAAGTTGAACTGAATGCTTGATGAAATTTTAAAATATTTCACAAATCTAATATAAGTCAAAAAATTTGGTTAGTTTAATGCAGACAATACAAACTTCTTTTTGACGGATGACTCGTCGGCTCTTTCGTTCTCTTCGTTCCCGAGCGTTCGTTCGATGTCCGGTTCGTAACTGCAGAATATATGATGCTATGAAATACATTGTCACACCCCTCCGTACATAATACTTTTTAATTTGGAAAGACAATTTGGAAAAAATAGGCAGAATGAAATATACCCTGGAATTTCCCAGTTGCTGCTTAGCGACTCTGAGTCAGAAAGCTGTCCGTAACAGTTGATGACGTAATCTTTAAAGTAGATGCATCTGGACAAAGGCTGGTGCTGAAAAGTAAAAGTAAATAATGTCAATGTGAAGAACTAGTGTCGATAATCATTCCATTTGCATCAGAAATTATATGTAATGTATGCAATTCTCCATAAGCCAATGTGAATAAAAATCTCTCACCTCTTTCTTTTCTCCATCCTCTTTGCATTCCTTCTTGTTTGAAATAAGAATATATATTATTAATGATATAACATATTTAAAGTATCATTTCCACAAAATGTATTTCAATGTAAAACATGTAAACCAGAGCAAATGTTAATAATATAATGATTTAATGCAGTTATAAAGCACCACAAGTGTATGTATCAGGGGCACTTTGAGATGGTGCAAATTGCAAACAGGACAAAAAATGACTTGTTGGTTTCAGTTACCCTCCGTACACTTTGAGCCAATTGGCATGTTACAAACATAGCGCATGGTTAACAGGTGCTTATAAGACAGGTTCAAAAAAGTTCCTTCAAATTAAAGTGTTTTACCAACATTTAAGTCTTCTGTGAATTTTGTGTTTATGAACTTTTCTGCTGAAGCTTTGAATTTTCTGTAACAAAAATTAAAACAAAAAACATTAAATAAATTAAAACCATTGAATAATTTTTTAGAAATCAAAATTTTGTTGATCTTATTAAACTATTAGGGATTTAGTAATATGCAGTCAGAAAGCTTTTAATGTGGCAGAACTATGGATTAGTCCATACTGTTAATTTTGTTAAGTAATTTTACCTAACATTCTATACTGAAAGCAAGGAAATAACTCCATTGCAATGTGTTCTTAATAGCTAACATATTAATATATTTAAATATCTCCATATATCAACAATGGTATTGTAATAAATCCAAGCCTAACTTAATTACAAAATTATGTAATTAAATAAGTTAGACAGAGTTAATATTTAAGATTGTATTTGAAGAATAGACTAACCGTGATAGATCATTATCAAAATATGTTATGTCAGCAATAGGTTGACTCTCAAACATATAGGAAGTTGTCTTTAAAAGCTGTTTAAGTGGTTATAACTATTAATTACTTTATTATCTTAACTTTTAAAACAATGTTTTGCATAAAGGTTGATGAAGGTCCTTAACATTAGCTCACATAATAAGACTCAAAGTTTGTTGAATGATAATAACCCGCATAATACTTTGCGTCTGCTAGATATATTTATACTTGACTATTTAGTTAATGATAATTATAATTGAAAATATTTAAAATGATAATAAATAACTGACGCATTTTAATCTGTCGATTTCGTCTTGTAGAATTTTGACGTTTTCACCATCCTTCGAGGTAGTTACAATAGCTTTATCGTCGCTGTCTGCAATCGGCGATACAAATTCTTGTTCGTTTGCTTTAATAATGTTTGGACTTTCGGTTTCTACTAGTAAATTAGCATTACTTTCGTCGCTTTCTGCTGATTTTTTTAAAGACTTTACGTAATCATCAAGCAAAGAAGATTCTCCAAAAATCGAGGGCATGTTCAACCAAAACAAACAATTTATCCTTCACGTTTTATATCGCTCGGAAATTTGAAAATAATCAGTGAAGCCCATTATAAACATATAAAAGATATTGAACTATTTTTAAAATTATATTTTATTGCTTGAAAAAGATTATTGATAAATTTAAATAAAATAAAATATTTGAGTAATTGACTGTTTTTTTCGGATTAGCTAGCAATATTGTTAACTGGACTAACTACTAAATCTAATCTTCTCCCGGAGCAAAGCCTAGGAATCGACCGGGAACCCCGGTCCTGGCTAAAATGGGGAAACTTGGGGCGCCTTTGTGGAATAAAGCTGCTCTTAATATACTTAGACTTAAGAAACAGTAATGTTTCCTCATTCTTTGGCAAACGTCTGACCATGAATGCCATTTATAAATGCTTTCACTAGTGGGCTATCCATCCTATCCACTCGTTCACCCATCCATCCACTCCAGGCTGTGCTAGCAGCTCGTAAGGATAAATTTTTCAGTAAGAAAGTATCATCCGAAACACCTTCAAGTTTCTTCGTAGACTTGTGCTCTTGTTTTATCTCTGCCTTCTCAGATACAGGATTTCGTTTCAGCTTTTCCAGGGGAAAATCCTCGCCAAAATTTTAAGAGGTGATCTTTTTCATTCTATCCTAAGGTCAAGCGACTCAAAAAGACTGAATTTCTCTTTACACTTTGATTAAGATTAATAACCAAAGATAGTTAATGAAGGAATAGTAAACACAAGTTTTATTTGTGTAAAATTTAATATTTAAATTAATGTATACATTTTCATTTAATATTTAAATTAATGTATACATTTTCATTTAATATTTAAATTAATGTTTAAATTTTTATTTAATATTTAAATTAATGTTTAAATTTTTATTTAATATTTAAATTAATGTTTAAATTTTCATTTAATATGAATGACTCTTGAAATGATGGAATTACACCCAAATAACTGCATTCATCAATGAATGTGCATGCTAGCATTGCATTAGTTTTAAAAAGTTTAAGAAAAGCAGAAAATTACACTGTTAATGCGTTAGAAAGTTTCATATCTAAACATGTATTTTGTACTCTGGCCCCGGAACCGGCTAACCCGGCCCCGGCTAAAAAGTGACCCCGGTCAATACCACTGCCCCACCCCGAAAATAAAATTCAACTTCAACTAAACTTAAAAACGTAATATTTTGATTCTGATATCTCAGTTATACAAAGGTATTTTGGTTGAAATCAGAAATGAAAGTTTCATAACCACCTGCCAAGCTATGAATAAAATTCATAGTGCACTTTCTTTCTTCAGTAACACTTGGCAGAAAAAAGACTTAACTTTTTAACTTTCCTCGTTTTTTTCACAAAGTTTTTTATATCAGTCTCAAACTTCAGTCCATCGGCAAGTTTCCTATCTATAGAGAGGACTGCCAAGTCTGTAAGCCTTGTCTGGCTCATCGATTATCGAAGGTAGTTTTATATTATAAGCTTTTAAATTCAGCAAAATTTCAAACTGTCGAATCTTTAGTGCCATTTATCTCGAAAGGATGGTCAACAAAACTTTTTTAATTTAAAAAAAATTTTGTTTTCCACATATCTAAGATTGCTTTACAACTTATCAAAATTTAAAAAAAAACCACCAAACGCATTTGGATGAAACTTTTCATATATTTAGACCATGAAGATATAAACAAATTGATTAAATATGTTTTCAAAATACTTAGTTTCAAAAAGTGGAATTTTTACAATAATCTTTCATTTTCTGAGTCGCACTCACTTTTCCTCTAAAACCATGAATCTCAAAAAATTAATTTATTTATTATTTAATATTGAAAAAATCAAAATTTGAAAAGTAGGTTGACCGTGAAAAAATAGTAATATCTTCTAAAATATCGGACATATCTAACCAATATTTTGTATTTCCTCATTATATAGACCATTGTTTGTTGTGTCAAAATATAAAATTGTATGAGATACTTTGGTGGGAGGTGCTTACTGAGTTCATTAGATCAGACCATGAAATATTTTTTCAAAATTGCGGATATCCTCAAAATAACGAAGGGGGTACACCAAAAGCCGGAAAAGGGAAGGAATCAAAATCAGGGACTTATTTTTTTTGGGGGGGGGGGGACAAGGGGTGCAACGCCTCTCCCTGACTTTAGAACAGACCCAAAAAAATCATCTCCTCACGTTTTGAGAAGGTTTGCCCCCCTGAATTTTGGTTAGAAGCATAAAAAAATCATTTCCTCAAGCTGTGGCAAGGGTTTGGCCTTCCCTCTCTGGAAAATGCTGAAATGACGTCCCTCATCAAAATTTGACAAATTTTTGCGAACTGCTTTTATGTCCTAAGGGGACATCGCGTCACTTTATTTGCTTCCAGATTAGGACAAAGTTTTGTTTAATTTTTAAAAAAATTCCAAAATCATCTGACCTTATTTCATGGTTTCATGCCCTGAGAATAAAAGCAATTGTTTGTCTCAAATACTGTCCATGGCTGTAAGTTTGGGTGCTTAATTTCTTACATGTGATTCAGCCAGTGCGGAAAAATTAAGGTGTCACCCCTTAAGACTTTTGGCCCACAAATCTGACAAGCAAATTAAATTGTATAACATCATATACAAATTTGGTGTAACAAAATTTCTTTACGTAATTTCATAGACTTAGGTTGTCTCTTTTTTTAATAAAAATCAATAAAATTTTCTTTAAATGAATGTTTAAAGTCATTAAATTAATATTAAGATTAAAATTACAAATTTTAGGACAGTAACATTCAATTTATTTTTGAACAATTCTGTTAGTAAACAGTTTTATTTTTATTCTCAGAAACACCATATACTATAATAATAATAATAACGTCTAATAATAGTAATGTTGATATTTACTAGTCTTACCTAAGTTCGAAACTAAGCTGATGCTTGGAATAAAATGGCTCGAGAAAATTACTTGTTATGAGTCGTAAAATACAAACCAACTAATTTTGAAAAAAAAAGTTTTCAAACGTTCTCAATTAATTTACCATCTTATGTTAATTTCCCAAGGACGTTGAAATTGGCCCAAATTTTTCAAAATATTTACATTTGTATTGCGCATGCCTAACTGATTGAAAACCTTCTTTCGTTTGCATGTGTTCCTCATTTTAAATGTCTTCAGGATTGTTTTAGATAGTGGTTATTGGTGCCAGATTACGTTATTTTGCTATTAAAATAGTAGTTGGTCAAGTAATCAAAACACGACCAAGAATCTAAGCCTAGTGAGACTAAAACGTGTAGGAAAACGATGATTTTGATTGGCTGGTTCGTCTGTTCCTATGTTTACATTGCTGAGCTTTTTTTAGTATTTTTTTTGTAAACACAGCCATCTTGTCTGATACGCATCGTGGTCAAGTTTTGTCGAGCATCGCTAATTGCAAGATAGAGTTTGCAGAGAGATAACTGGCGATTTATTACGCTTTACATGCAAACATGAATAGTGCATCGCCGAAGGTCTCGACAAAAGACGCTATGACTCTTTTATCCTTAAGATCAGCACCCACGAGTCCTTCGCGCCTTCAAACTGGAGAGCAGCGCTGGAATGCTTCACCTTTGGGTCTCACTATTGCTAGATTTGAAGGGAGAGACTTTGAGTACATTATGAGGTTGCCGCAGAGGACTGTCACGGTCGGAAGAAGTAGCAGTCGAGGCCAGGTCGGTCAAACAACATATAGGCATTATATCATGTTATTGCTTCTTGCCAGTGTCGTTAATGATTTACCTTATTGTCACGCTGTTAGTTGAGTGAATAAATTAGAAGTGCTTTGCTTTGTAATAACTTGGATAAAGACCTGTTTAACCATATGAACTTTAGCAATAATTGCCAATGCAGAAAGACATTTACTATTTTAAAGAAATATTAACAAGGCTGCAACTATCACCTGCTTGTTACGCTTGCATATGGTGCATTTAGCACCACATAAGGCAGCATTTTAATTGAAATACATATTATTGTTCATAAATATTTTTTTATTACAGGATTAGTAACCATATTTTATTACATTTAAACTAATCTTAATTTAATAATGATATTTTGTAATAACTTTAGACATTTTAAACACTTATAGGTAGACATCAACATGGAACCTTCTAGCTTTGTCAGTAGGTGTCACTTTCAAGTATTTTGTCTGCCAAATGATCATTCCAGGTTTTTTATAACCTGTTCTGGAAAGAATGGAATCTTCGTTGATGGAGTTTTCCAGAGAAAGGGGGCTGAACCGATGGAATTGCCTTCAAAGTAAGAATTATTTGTTTGTCATTTCAGTTCAAGTTTTTCTCTAAGAGTTAGTTACAATCTGTAAGCATGCTGTCACAAGTCAGTAATTCTTCTGCTGAGTTACAACATTGCAAATTCAATATCTTAAACTATGTCACGACATTGTTTATACATTTCAATAGACTCGATATTTTCGAATATTTCTTCCAGCTGTGCTCTGAGGTTTCCGAGCACGACAATCAAGATTAATTTTCAGTCATTGTGTCACTCTGAGAACGGATCTCGTCATCCCGACGTCGTTCCCAAACCGTCGGCCACTGCCGAGCACCAGCCGACTCCTCCGATGCTGTCGAGATCTTTGTCGTTGTCCTCAGTGCCTACCCCGGTCGCGGCGTCGAACCCTCTCGTCCTCGGCACGAGCCAATCTCATCCGGGCAACTTGTTAAAATCAAAAAGGTTTTTGCCCTCCCTGAACATCAACGTACCGCGACTCGTCGGTTTCGCGAGTCCGTGTCCGTCACCCACCGGAACGATAAGGTGACGATTGTATTTTGGGTTTTTTCTATCCATGATGATCCATCATTTGTGTTTTATTATGAGCTTGTTACAACCTTCATCTTACATGCTTTATTTTCACATTTAATGATGTAATATATTATCGGTGATTGGTATATAGATAAGTGACTTTGAATGTTCATGTTGGAAGGTTAAAATTGTTATATTTGTGTCTGCAGGTATTATTATTTATAATTATTGGATTCAGTGCTGATGTATAATATATAATCATCATTTAAGACATTTCTTTTCAGTGTCGTTCCTTCCCTATTTTGATCCATTATTCTTAACTCAAGGTTCCCTTTTCGTCAGAATACCAAAAATACTTACAATTATGTATTGCTTTCAAATTTAGTAACAGTAAAGGGCCGTTAAAACATGGACCATTAATCCGCGAATTCGCTTAAGCTTTGGAAAAACCTTGAAAATCCTAATTGTAAGGATTATTTGTAAGTAAAAATTGCTGCGAATCAGTTGTAAAAGAGGCATAGTCGAATCTGCTGAAATTGTAATTTGCATTTTTTAAAAGAAATATTTTGGAATTACATATGCACTTGGCAATAAGAACTTCCACGACCATTAAAATTTGGACCCGATCACCGGCCCTTTATTGTAGTTGTTATTTTCAAGCTAGATTTTTAATTTGGTCAACATTTTCTTTGTCTTCCAAGTCAGAATGCAGACCACTACTTATAAGTTTTATTTTCATCATGAATATTTAAACTGCTTACTGTTTCACCCCATTTTATAAATATTTTGTCAGGCATAGTATAAAGTGTGGGTTTTAAATTTAGAATTTTTAAATTATTCAACCAATGAATCTTGAATGAATATCCATTCTTAACTTAAACCCATTTGCAGTGCTGCAAATTCTTGCCCCACCAGTCCACGCAGTGGAGGGGGTCGACTGTCCATCAACTTTGATCTCCCCGAGCAAGAGGAGACCCCTTTGTCGGCACCAGCAGGGGAGGATGCATCGGCAGCGAACTTTGAACCTCAGTCTGTCGAACCTTCTGGAGTCGGCGATTCGAGGTCATCCGCAAAGCCCCTCTTTTCATACGCCCAGCTGATTGTACAGGCCATCAACTCACAAGCTGATAGGCAGCTGACATTAAGCGGAATCTATGCTTACATTTCAAAGCACTATCCGTACTACAAACTCACCGATAAGGGGTGGCAGGTTAGCTTAGATGATAACATGGTGTTGGTCAGTAGCTGACGTTTTTATTAACAATTTCATTATTTATATAAATGAAGATGCTTTTAAAAGTTTTCTAATTAATATATGCTAAATATATGTGGTGTATTTAATTTCTGCTCTTAACTCTATGAAATCATATCTAAATAAGTGGGCCTATCAAATATAACTTGTTCAATAACTGAATTTTCAGATTTTATGGTATTAACCAGTGTTGACTTCAGCAATGCGAGATAATTTCATGTGTTGGATGACATCAGATAAAACATCGCATAAAAATGTTGTAAATGTTAAAATATTATGAAATTGAGTAAATTTGTGGGTCCTTAAATTATCTTGTAACATTTAATTGTTAATTCATTTTAAAACTCATTTCAATTACCAGAACTCCATCAGGCACAACCTGTCACTGAACAGGTTCTTTGTGAAAGTTCCAAGGTCTCAAGAGGAGCCAGGAAAAGGATCTTTCTGGAGGATTGAACCTTCATCTGAAACCAAACTTGTTGAGCAGGCATTCAAAAAGAGAAGACAGAGAGTCGGGAACTCTTTTGCATCCCCAAATGTGGATGTAATATCGAGGTTAGTGAACTTAAAACTGTTGCTTAAAATTCCAGAATTAAGTAAGTTGAAGAGCTATGCTGCCTTTTTTTTAGCTATTTTACTCAATTGATTCAGATTTGACTAAAAGAATTGTTGAAATAAATATTTAATAAACGATTTGCAGCAGCTGATTTTATGCAAATTTGTAAGGTCAATATTTAAGATGGGATTTATATAAGATTTCTGATACTGGCTAAAAAGCTGACCTTCAAGCTATCATGCATTGATGAGACTATTTCAAGTTTCACTTGTCTTCATTTTCTGAATTTATTCGAGATCAACTCACACCATCCAAGGTCAATAAGCAAGCAACAAATAAGGAGAATTTGTGGGTGCTTTGATGCTTTTCTGCCTAAAATATCTAAATCTGGCTATCAGGAATTTTGAAATCAGACATTTACAGTATGTACTCTTGGTGACATGATTTAACACACATGGTTTGAGTTAAAGAACAACATTTCTAATCTGTCATATTTGTCATTTGTAGTTCTGCCCCTGTTTCTCCAAATCACCTGGATGAAAGTTCCACTGCTGATGGTAGCTCTCTTCACAGTCTCGACGATCAGTCAAGGCAACAGACTATTTTCACAAAACCACAAATCCAGCATCTCATCACCACCCAAGCTTCTAAGATGCATCCGAGTGGTCAGTGACTGTACCTCTAATGACAGTTTAATTTGTTACATCTCACAAGAAAGCCAGTTATGCCGTTATGAAATTATTTTGATTAAAGTGTCTCTAAAACCTGAAAATCTAGGAGACTTTAAGCTGTGTGTTAATTTATACATTTCCATTGATTAAGCATTTTAGGATTTTTGTCAGCAATTTGCAAGGAGGTAATTGAGTCAAATGCAAACCATTGCATAATAAAGCCTTAATTTATTATTAACTGAATAAATTATTGGTTTTTATTGTAACACTTTTGCAAATTTTCTTGAATATCAAACAGATGCTGACACTATTTTTCTAAAATCTTTACCCATAATTGTAAGCTTTGTCATCATTTTTAATAGAAGCAATTTGAGAAAACAAGAATGTTGTTATTATATTTACAATAGCTTGGGTTGATTAACATTTTCAGGAATCTCTCTGCCCCAAAAGCTCCTACACTTTCCAAAAGAGGGAACACAAAAAGATGGAACTCCAAATGTCAAACCAGAACTACAAATGCCACCAGGTGATTAACTTTTTTATTTTTTTGTCATTTATCCTCTACTCTGATGAGTATTAAGTTTGATTTTAAAAGATTAAATATTTGTAAAAAGAATTAGCAAAATATTTTCATGTTGGTGTTATGTTTACGAGGGCTTGAAATATGCACATGTATGTATATTTCAGCGAGTATAATCCACGATCAGCTGAAGTCAATGACAACATCGAGCAGTGGTTTGAGTACTGGCGATCTGCAAAATGTCCAAAACGTAATCGTTTCCTCGAGCAACAACAACAACATCCCTCTGGGTTTTCCCATAAACTCTCATGGAGGTTGATAATTGATAATATTCAACACATTAATTAATATGATAGAAATAATATTTTAATAATTCTCAAATTGGCAAACGTTTTCAAGGATATTTGTAATTATTATTTTAAGCATTTTTTAAAAGTTAAGTATGCATTCAAAATTCTTTCTTTTCGAATTTTTAATAAATTAATGGCAATATTATAATTTCAGCTGAGAGTGTTATTAACTTGTTCAAATGTTTACTTATTAATCTTTATCATTTGAAATGTCCGATGCTTATCCTCCACTAGATAGTCATGCATTCTTGCTCATCAACCAGTCCCAAAACAACATGGTGAGTCCAAAAGTTCACTCTGAAGGCAGCATCCTCCCCATCACTGTAATCCAGACACTTTCTCAACAGCAGCAGCAACAGCAGGCTCAGCCTCAACAATCAAATTCTCCACAAATGCTCAGCCAATCTCTGCCTAACCAACAAGTCCAACAAAACAGCTCTCAACAACAACCAATGTCTGCCATTTTACTCCAGAAGCTTCTCCAACAGGGAGCAATGGTTCTTGGTAAGGTGTCCGGAGATGCACAGCAACAGCAACATCCGGGCGTCTATTCGCTCACCCCTGGCGGACTCCAGTTGTTCTTGGGTGCTTCTATTGGTAATCAACAGCAGTCACAACAACAGCAACAGCAGTCACAACAACAGCAACAGCAGTTCATCTTGATTCCACCTGGGGTCGTTACACCTAAAATTGAACCTGATGACAAGGTCAGATAATCTTGTTAATATCGATATCATTGCATGCTCTAAATTCGGGGAAAAAATTTAGATGTGATTATATATTAATGATGGTTCTTAATGAACTTCTTAATGTTGCTTTTTGAAAGATGAAGGAAACAAAGCCTCAGCTTTTAATGGCCCTCCCTCAACACCAACAGTTGCTCCATAATCTTCAGCAACATCAACACTTTCTGAACTTTCAACAACAGCAGCATGAGAATGGCTTATCATATCAAGTCAAAAATGAAAAACTTGAAGGCTTCCAGTCTCAGCAGAGTACAAGTTTTCTCAGTTCAACTTCTGTCTCTTCTCAGGTTTTGCAAGATTGTTTCATTTTAATAAATGCCCTCAGATCAGCCGTTCAATGAAGTAAAGCTTTCAAACTTGAAACTAACAACACGTTGTAGTTACATTCATAACCTTTAAGATTATGTATGACTTGCACTACTTATGATCCCGTGAGACTTTATTTTTAATTGCGGTTTGTCATTATTTGTCTTTGTTCTAATTGCAGACTCTATTTAAATTAAGATTGTCATTTATTTATTTCAGCAAATACTGACTGAGAAAGCATTGAATGGACCTTCAAAAGCATCTGCTGAGACAGGACGTCCGTGCGAGGTACCTTCAGACCCTCAGAGCTCTGAAAGCCCTGAGCTGCTTGGAAAGAAACGCAAACAAGATAAGGTGATGGACGATAGCTCTGGAAAAAAACTTAAGAATTGATCACAATCATTTTGGTGCTCTTCCATTTTGTTTTCAAATGTTTATGGTCTTCAAACTTGGAAATTACATGGAAATTTCTGGTGACTTATGTTTTTGTTTACACTTGTTTGTTTTGTTTTGTTTCCATGTGGAAAGTTTGTCAAGATTTGCAATCCAAATTTATTCTGAATTGTTCATTCGTTTAAAATTTGACTAATGTTGTTCTGTTAAATGAAGATGTTAGTGTGGTTCTATAAGCCGATCTTGCATTTTAGTATCACTCCAGCATTTGATGATCGGTGCCATTTATATGGCAAGATATTTTTTTGCAAGCAGATATTTTTCAATGTGTATCATCAGACACTTCTCAAAGGCAGGCATGCATGTGCGTATGGCGTGGTGGTTGTTCTGTGTGTTTATTATGCTCTAATTTCATTTAGCCACAGTTTCTATAAATAACAAATTCTTACCAGCTTCAGTTTTAAGGATTAATATTTGTTTTGATGTTATTCAGTTTCTGGTCAAGCCATTATTGAATTTTTGGTTGGCATTAATGAATAATGAAAGAAATACAGTAATCACTTACAAAACAGGAAGCGTTTTACTTTTATTCTGTAATTCATGCTCACATGTCCTGGATGTGATGTCTGCTTGACATTGTCCAAGTGCCACTCAGGCTCTGCAGATGACTTTTTTTTGTATCATAGTGAAAGGGAAATTATCTCGAGTATTAACCAAACTCTAAAAGTGGTTAAGGATGCCTCTGAAGACATACATATATATTATTATTAAGTGAGCCTGTTTTCTCTTAGAATTTGCCAACCCCTCGCCCCTGTTGTGACATTTTCTGTTTTCTGTTTGATGAGTAACAGTTCTTAAATTGATCCAGAACATTTTTATCTGCTTTTGTCATCGAGCGTTTCTGCCTAAACTTTTGACGTGATCGAGATATGTCTCTGTGGGTGAAAACGCATCGCACGTTTTATGGTTATCGAAACTTGCTGCGACCTTTGCGTTTGATTCCATTTAATGCAAACTGAGCGTTTTAATTTCTTTGGATCGGCCGCCAAACTTAGAAATTATGCACATATATTGCATCAAACGCTCATCCTTTATGTGTGAGCCCGCATGGCCTAACGGTTAAGGCTGCGCCTCACGATGGCAGCACGGGATTCAAACCCCTCTGCGGGAGCATCGTACTAATCATCGAAATATGCAACGGACGTTAATAAAACAAAACAAAAAAACATTTTTAGGTCATTTGCGGATGCTCGCGCCATCATTTCAACAACCAAATCGCAATCTCTTCTCTTAGCAACGCTTACGGCCTCTCATCTCACAAATCCAACACGATGCTGCCTCCGGCGTTTTTATCACAGCCTTAGTTCTTTCCCGGCTCGCCCCAACTTCAATCAGCGTTACCCTCCAGATCTTTCGCCAGCTCAGAGTATTTCTCTGCTTTCAGCACTTTGCTTGTTTCGATCCTATCCTCCCACGGACAGTCAACTCTATCAAAATGAAAGCACCTGACGTCGACGATGCTAGAACAACATCCGGCCTCCTGCCGCTATCCATAAGCGGTTGAGGATAGTATCAAGCAGGACCTCCGAGGAGTTCTCTTAGTGCACAAGGACCTCCGCACGTAGAATGCCACTCTACCTCGCCAATGCTCTCTCCCCGCACTCCCATTCGAGTTGTTTGCGATCGGAGACATCTAACTTTCTAAGCATTCCTATTTCGAGGAAGCAAAGCCCTTCAAGTTCACCGCTCCTCAAATATGGGGTGCTCTACCGACTAAACTCAGGATCTCTGCATCGATCAACCAATTCAAGGAAAACCTCAAGATACATCTCTCCCAACAGTAACCAAGACCGGAGCACTAATGGCGTCAACAAATCCACATATCATTATTATTTATTATTATGAAGATCTGTGCTTGCAGATGCACCTTCATGTTAATGGCGTTTTTGCCTATTATGACTTCGCCATTGTTATTTATTGCTTAAAATTTCCATCAAATTCTTTGAAATAATCCCATACTTTCGCGTTTACGTCTAGAAAATTGCTTTGTTACGCTAGCAATTTCTTTACATACGTGAGGGAGTATAAGGCACGAAAAAAAGGACTAGTGCTACTCTAAAGTTTTGTAAAATTAATGAAAAAATTTCAAAAACTGTGGAAACTGAAATAAAATTGTTCAAGTACTATAAAGTTTAGGTTTTAAGCAATTTGAATCATTTCTATATCAGTTTTATTACAATAATTCTAGTTTCGGGTTTAGTTTTAGTTATAGGAATATCACTGAGTGGTACTACTGTTTCAAAACAATTTTACTTCGATCTGAAGGCTGGATGCAACAAGCTTAGCTTCATTCCACACTGCTTTCCAACTGTCTCGCAAAGACACTTGTTGTGCAAGCAAGCTTCTAGGTTTTCAACTTCCATATCTAAAATCGCATTACTAGCTTGAATTATTTTGTTGTAGAAACTTCCAGGTTGGCCTCCCTGGAAGAGGTTGAGGGGGAATCTCCCTGTCTTCCCTTTCAGCAAAGTAATAATAAAAATTTCATGCATAATTGCCCATTTCAATTTATCAGTCCACCACTTCCTTGAGGACCTTGTTGTATCGTCACGTCCTCACGACCATTGTCGAGGGCATATTCGCAACTTGAGAGCACATGATGAAATGTCTCGAAAGCGCCTCAGAGCTCACGTTTACAGTCTTCCGTCAAACCCTATCTTCGCAAATTGTCTTTAGAAGGTAGTTGGTCATAAATCGATCTTATCAGAAAAGCCAAACGATACTGAGGCATCCTCCATATCTCGTTCCAACTGATGGAACTCTTTAACAAAGGCAAGACTTCTCGACTTTGCAGATTTAGAAGATATTTGACCACCCTAGAAAGCCTTAGAATAATTAGTAGCCACTAAACTTGTTCACTTGTGTTCAGGGTTTCTTTCAGGCATACTTTCGGGGGGGGGGGGGGGGGGGCTAAGCCCCCCCGGAGCTCAGCCATGGCCCCCCCGAAAAAAATTTTTTTTTTTAAATTGTATGCTAAAAGTGTATGCAAAAACCCATAAATCTAAGACAAAAAAGTTTTAAAAAAATGCCTACCATCCTTACTGACCTAAAAACTTATTTGTTAATATGTATTTGGACTAAGATATTTAGTATCTGGTTTGTTTTTAATCTTTCCGTTTTGTTCTGTATAATAATAACGAGTTGAAGCGAGCTTTGAATAAATAACTAAATTTCATTGAATAATTATTCTGAATTCTCTGAACGTAATTCACGGAGCTCAAAAAAACCAATCGGTCACAAAGATCTCCGACGTGATTATTACACTATTTGTTTTGGTGAAAAAAAGCAGAGGAGAAGTTTTAAAAAGTTGCTTTTTATTTTTCATGAATTTTATATAAAAATAAATGTATAATTTTAAATTTTTAAATTTAATTTTTCAGTTACATACTATGAAAAGAACAATCGACTCCTTTTTTACTCCTTCAAGAGCAGTATCTAATTTTCAATATGTTTTTACCTAAAATATAATTATTGAACTGAGGTTATGCGTGATTTGATTTTAAACTTGTATTTGGCACGAAAAACTGCCGCCCCCCGAACTCATGAAATGCCCCCCGAACAATAATGCCTGAAAGAAACCCTGCTTGTGTTCTGAACTACCGGTGTCCTATTCATTATCATTACCATTCAGAACATTGTTATCAGCTTTGTTGAGTTAATGCCTGAGCTGTGCTCGAGCATAGTGGCTGGAGTTTTTTGCAGCAGTGATCGTTCTCATCAATTATTCATCACATAATTATCCAGGTGAAGAGGGGTGGTCTTGCCTACAATGAATTAGAAAATAACTTCTAGAAAACAACCAAATATTATTTTATTTGCAAAATTAAAAAGATAATAAATAATTTAAAATTGTAAAAATTTGAAAACTCTTACCAGCCTAAATATAGCTATTTCGTCGACAATAGCCTGGAACTGTGTATCCAGAAAACAAGCTAAATTGAACTAATATTAAATCATTAACATAACCCTAACCCAAACCCAGATAACAAGCGAGACGAAATTCCCTCATCGGGATTCGAACCCGCGCTGCCACAAAAGCCCTATGAGCGAAGCCCTTCCCACTACATCATACAAACTGATTGTTCTACAGACACCATAACTCAAAACATGGATTCTTCATTAATTTGCAGCGCTTCTTGCTTGTCTGGATACATCCTAGTTATGCAACGGTCTTTAATCAAATAAATAAAAAAATAAATAAGCTTGTCTGGATAAACACTAGTACATCTTGTACATAAACACATCTTGACCTAGATGAATAATGGTAAATGCTAAAAGAACGATCCCTGCAGCAAACAACTCCAGCCGAGCATCTTCGCGTAATAGACAACGATTCCGTGCGATAACAACAACTGATTTTATATTTTAAAAATTAATTTGTTATAAATTTAAAATGCGCATTTTGCAGTTTTTTTTTACAATTATTAAATAACGTTTAGGATGGTTTAATGATTTTTATTTAACAAATCACTTTTAAACGTGCTCATTCATGTAAACAAATAATAGCCGGTACTTATATTTATACAGTTGCAGTGATGGAAAGTCATAAAGTTCTATACAAGAGTCTGCAGTGTAAATATGACAATTTAAAAGTTAAACTTAGAGAAGAGCAAAATGGTAATCACTGAGTATTCTATATTGCGGAAAGTACCAAGTACTTTGGGGATTTTTATTTCAAACTTTTAACTGAAAGCATTGATTCGGCTATTCACTTAGCGACATGGGGAACATATTTCCATTCATCAACAAATAATATAGAAAAATACAACAAAGCTTATATTATTTGAAATGATTGTAGATGTATATATGGGGGAAATGATGTTTCTCAAAATCAAACTTATTTAAACAGAATTTCAGAAGGAGAAGAGATACAATGTGTTTTGTGGAAGAAGAACGATATTTAAAATTAATGAAAACATGGAAGATGAAGCATCAGAAGAACAGGTGAGAAACTTTTTAGTATTTGATTAAATGAAAATTGGATGATTTATTAAATTAATAATCAAATTAACCATGATTTGAACTGATGGTAGATCAAAGAAGCCTCCCAAAAGTTAAGAAATATGAAAGAAGATCGCATAAGACTTTTAAAGATGCTCATAAATGGTTTCTCACATGGAACTGATAAAATTCAAGCTTACATAGAGTCTGTGTACTTTTCACATTTCTAGGAGATTACCCTTGCTGATAAAGATACCAAAAATGAAATAAAATAACATTTAACATTAGTTCTACACAAAAATTATGTTTACACTACAATAAGTACTTATTGACATTGCCAGTAACATTGTAAATTTTTATGCTTAATTTCATTAACCATTTTTACTTTGTCCTTGGAAGATGTGATCCATCGTTAACCTGCCTTGTTGGCCTCCTGCTGGGATCTGATGCAGAGGTCATCCTGTTAAGTGCATGGTGCCTCACAAACATGGCCACAGGAAGCAACAAACAGGCTTCCATCATTATCAAGCATGCATCCCCTTACCTCATCACATTACTTTCTTCTCATGCTCCTGCAATTCAAGTCAGTTTATGACATTTTGTGATAATGATGATATGTAACTGAATATTAACAACAATTATAACAATAATAATAATAATAACAATAATATAATTATGGCTGAATGATTTGAAAATTATAATGTGACAAATATATTTATGGAATGCAAGCATTGTTACTACCGATGGAAATTGATTGATTAGGATCAATGTGCATGGGCATTAGGAAACTTGGCCTCGAGTGGTCTCAGGGAGGAACTTCTCATCCAAGGTACCCTCACCCCCCTTGTTTCACTTCTTCGGGTTTGTTTCAATGAATAATGATAAGAATAATCTGCCATCTTAATTAAATCAATCGACAACAAATTATCAAAACAAAAATTATTATTGGATTTAATAAATTTGGAGGAATAAATTACATTATTTTTAAAATGTTTCTACTTTATTACTTTGACTACTCTTTATTGACCTGCATTTAGATCATTTTCTACATTTCCTTTATTTAGATTTCATGATTGAATTTTTAGTCACCTTCAAAAAATGTTATCAAGTCAGCAGCATTTGCAATCTCCAATATGATGAGGAGTGAACTTGCTAGAAAGTGAGATTGAATTGGTATTTTATTATAAATATAATATTTTATATTTTTCCATATCATGGAAAAATGTTGCATGAGTTTTAAAGAAGCTCATCATTAGTATTCAATGACGCCCCAATAAATTTGTTATAAATATTTAAGAATCTATGAATGCTTATCATTTTAAAATGATATTTAAGAATAAAGAATTTATTTGAAAGGGATAACACTGTCACAAGAGTTACTGATGAAATGATGAATGTTTTGAGCAATGTAGAGGAAGATGAGGAGATATTGTCGGAATGTCTTTGGACTTTATCACTTCTTATTCCAGATCTCGAGTAATGTGTAGTTTTTGCATTATTTATTTTAAAGAATAAATCATTTGAATTACTTGTTTAACTTTCTGTTTTGTCTACCTATACTAATTAAAATATTTTTGGAAAACTTTTGTTATAATTTTATGAGATAAAATTTGGTAAAAGATTTCATGCAATGGATTCATTATGTTTCAGATTTAGAGATGATGGTAAAGTTAATAAATTTGTTGATAAATTGTTAAAACTGTTAGCACATCATGCAAAGACTGAAAATCTCAAAGTTCAGGTATGTATAAATGGATCTGTGATGTCCAAGATTTTAAATTAGGAGGTTGCTTTGCAGGTGTTGACTCCGCTCATTAGGATCCTCGGAAATATCTGCTGCCAGTGGCATCCCAGTTCAGACACAATTGAAGGATTTACCACCAGTGAATTTTTTTTTGCTGTGGAAAGAATCATAAAGTCAAAAATCCATCACATGCAAAAAGAAGCTATTTGGATGTTATCCAACCTGTCAGGTGGATTCTTTAAATTTATTGCTGTTTTTTTCTATGGAGTTTGGTCCTAAATTGTTGCAAATAATGTTTAAGTCATTTGGGTGATTTTAATTTTTTTTTCTGCATTTTGATTGGGATCATAAATTGATGTGTTGCAGCTACTCATTGTCATTTGGCTTCTGCGATGATTGATCATGGTATTGATGAAACAATCAGCATGCTTTTTGAATCTGAAACTCATAAGGGGGTTTGTTTTTTTGTGAAGTGCTTCATTTGGAATGCATGCATTTTTTTAATAATGGAGATAAGCTTTCAGGAAGTAGAATTAATTAATCACTTAATTATAAGTTGTTTCACTTTTTATTATTTTTAATGAAATTTGTAATATAGCAAACTTCAATTTATAGGATGTCTTTGTCAAATATGAAGCAAAGCATGAAACTGAGGAGATGGATTTTGAATCTTTCAAGATTTGATGCTTTCAAATTGTTTCATTTAATTATTACCATTTCCTGCTCACTGCTACATAGCACATTTATTTCATTATCTACCTATGTTTACACCCTATAGAAATATTTCTACTCATCTTATCAGTTTTTGGTTATGTCAAGAGGTTGTACACAATCTAAAGAATGTGATCATCAATTGCAATCATAATATTCCATTTAAAACCATGATTGCAGTTCAGATAATTATACGAAGACTTAACTAAAAGTGCAGGATGGCAGCGTTCCTTTGTACTGCATCGTGTATTTTGTACAGCCACATTGCCCTTGTGCACGGGCACTACTTAGGAGGATAGGATCTACCTCCGATAATTTGAATGTCTTAATCATTACATAATCTGAACGGGGATTAAACATTTATAAGTGTAGTTTAGTGTCTAGAGATATAAGATGTATCTAGAAACAGATCCTTGATTGTCTTTCGGGTTTTGTCATTAAGTTTTCGGATGATGGATCATAAATTTTGTTATTATTCTTACTTACTTGTAAGCCAGTCAAATGTCACGAGGAGCATGTTAAGGTCAAAATTGTAACATGTGGACAAGATGGTCGACTTGCTTATAGTCAAGGTGAACGTCTTATAGTTATAAGTTTTGCCCTGGGTATGACCAGCTAGTATGCTAGCTGTAGTTGCGCCTCTGGTTCTGACTCATAAAATCAATAGTTGATATAGGTGGAAAGAGTCGAACGATTGGACTGACCTTTAAAAACTATGTTTTGTGCTGCTGGGATAAGTGTTTTGACCAGTAAGTGACTATATCAAATGTAGCTTGGCTGGACTGACGGTTAACCCTTTGAATCCCGCAGGCCGGAAAAGCCCCTACACCTGAAAGGCCGCTTTACCGACCGTCGCATCAACCGTCATTATCTGGGGAAAACCGCTGGGGGCTCGGGTTTAGGGGGAACAAAGGGTTAAGTTTCCTTAAGTGAGAATAATGCTAAACGAAACAATTAAAATTAATTTCTATCTCAGCAAGTTGTGAAAGTCGTTGCATTTGATAAAAATGACAGATGTTTATAAATAAAGTGCTTTATTGGTTGCTATTTTAGGATTTTCTAGTACCCAACAAATCTTGGTGTTGTGCAATCGCTTGTGTACTTATAGGGAAATGTCGGGCACTCCGTAAATATTTTAGTCCGATTGGGGATTTATGATCGCATTCTAGAAAATGGCGGGAAGTATTCAGGACGTTCAATGGGAAATAAATTTCTTAAAGGATAATTATGACTGCAAAGTTATTGAAAACATTGGCAATTTTAACTATATAGTTACAATTTATCTGGAGAACAAAAAGGTTTCTATCAAATTTCAACTATCAGGTATCTAGTTTATTTGTTTTGCTTGATGATTACTTTTTAAAGTTTGTATTTGTTGATACTGCTTTAGATGATTACCCTGATAAACCTCCTGAAGTTGTAGTCAATGGATTGGATTGGCACTATAAAGATCTTGAACAATTTAAAGCAAGACAGAAGTACAGTATGATTGATTTCATAAAATTCATTCAACAATGCATCGAAGGTGGTAGAGTTTCTCTCGAAGCACCAATAGTTTCATCTCGAAAAAGTACAAAAAAAACTAAATTAAAAAAGAATAGGGAAGAAGTCGTTTTTGAGAATGAAAAGAAAGCTTCTATGAGAACTGCAGAAGATGTGATTAAAAGAATTAAGTGGGATCCTTCATTAAACCCAGCTGATTTTACAGTTGGCTATCTCGATAGATTTTTGGGTGTTATCGAAAACAATTTCACTGCCTTTAATTGGGATGATTTGGCTTCTGTTGATTACTCAGACACTGCTATCCCACAACATCGAATCCAGTATTTCAAATACAAGAGTGTCATTGTTTGGGACAAGACCAAGAGAATTGATGAAGTGTTTGGCTCGACAGAGAGTGGTTTGACTATCAAAGATGTCATGCAAAGCTATATAGAGATGGATGATTCAAATGACTGTGGGAATGATATTGATTGTGAAGTTGAAATCATCACCTCTTTTGAAAACATAAAAAATATTCACAACCGGCCGAACTATTTTATTTGTCATAGACTTAACGATAAAAAGATTTTGAAAGAAATTCAAGAGGTTCAAGAGAAAATTGTTTCCAATGATGAAAGCTTTAAAGAGTTTATTGTGCCTCAGGAGAGGATTCATTTGACTCTGTGCACATTGGGATTGCACAGCAAAGATGACCTGGATTTGGCTTGCAAAATATTGGAAGAGAATAAAGATGAATTGATGACTCTTTCTTCAGATGTTCACCTCAAACTGAAGAATATCAGTCAGTTTTTCAATAGAGTTGTATATTGCAAGGTATCTGATAATGAAAATCTTTTGACATTAGTTGACCACATGAAGTTGATAATGCAAGAGAAAGGACTGAGGATCTGTGATGCTTTTGATTTTGTGCCTCATGTAACTTTAATGAAGATTGCGAGAGACGAATCTTTTAAGACAATTCCTCGTAGAATTTATGAAGATTATGAAGACAGTGATTTTGGTTCTTTTGACATTGATGAGCTGGTTCTCTGTGAAATATCTAAAAACAGAGAGGATGATGGTTTTTATAAGTATCAGTACAAATTAACGCTACAATGATTTTTTTATTGGCAATTTTACTACTTTGAGATTGTTTTCATCAGCTTTTTGTTTTATTATAATGATAATAATGATAATAGTAATGATGATGATGATGATGATAATAATAATAATATAATAATAATAATAATAATAATAATAATAATAATAATAATTATGATGGTAATGATGATGATAATAATAAAGCACATTGTTCTATAAAGCATTCTGAATCGGTTTTAGTAACCATATAAATTTGTTTTAGGGTTTTGACCTTGCTGTATTCTAATAAAAATGTTTATGTGCCCATCTTCATCTTCAAGCATGATGATGAAATTTTACAAATTTTTGAGTTTTGGGGTGCTGAATTTGACGAATTGTTCTGATGTATGTGTGTGAGGAATAAAATTTAATGAGGTTTTGGTCAGTTCCAAAAAGTAGGGTCCTTCTATCAAATAAATAAGGGGCCTGCCAGGTTTTAAAATACTGCAGTCATTACCTATTTTTGCTTTTCATTGCTATTTGAAAAAGCATGTGGCGCCGAAATTTCTGTAGGCGGCCCCGCATTGAATATTTTCGGTACATGATTGTATCGAAGGCTATATTGAAACCTGACTTCTTCACTTTTGGCTAAGATAGAGGACGGAGAAAGCTGCTGAGAAAACTGCTCTTCCCATATGATTATTTATTAGATATCGTTTGGCAAATTTTCTTACCTTGCTTACGATCTTATAAGATATTTGTGAAGGATGAAATTATTAAGGGATTATAATAAAGTAGTTTAAGCTCTTGACAATATTGTTGGATTAATGTCGTGCTGTGTAATTATTCGCGATTTGGTCAACAAATAATTCGTAAAATGAATAAATGAGTAAATAAACTGCATGACAATTATTAAAGTCTTCTGAATGTACAATATGTTGAACATCGCTGAAATTAATTATCATACAAGATTTATTAGCACTTAAAGACAACTTGACAATGCTGCAACAAAAAATAATTACGAACAAACAAGGGTTGGCGCTTTTAGGGCTAAAAAACACTGAATAATGTTTTACGAATTAAGCAATTCCATCATAAGACTGCAAATCACACAGACGCTGAGAAAATTTAGTTCATAAAATTTTAAATGTCAATGAATGAATTTACTACGAAAAGCCGAAATAATACTGAAATTCAAATTTCAATAAAAAGTACGGCTTATTTAAGTTTTAAGCCCTAGTGCATGCAAACTTTATTCGTAGCCTACTATGTTAGTAAACTTTGGACGTTGGAATTTTTTGCCTACTTTTGGTACTGGAGTCGTAGATTCAGTCCGGTTAAATTTCGATGTTTATAGATCACATAAATAAATCAAATCTGCTTGTTTAATGTTGAATCTGTAAAAGACCATAACCTTAGGTAGTCGCTCGAGGAATGGCACTAATAACTATAGACAATTTTATCGGCGGCTCAAGGCGGAAGACAAGTAATTATATTGATGGATTCGATCCATCAAGCGGAAAGGTTTTTCTTAAAATTGCTGACAGCCAAAAAGAAGATGCTGAAATGGCTATTGATGTTGCTCAGAAGGCCTTCAAAAAGTAAAGTAATTTTTCATGCTACTCGAACAGTGAAAATATTGAATGATGAGTTATAAAAAAACCGACATTTTCAAATTATGAAGCAACAAAATAACGCCAGAGTGTAATAAATTAGTTTAAAATATTAAGTAAAAATCCGTTAATGCAATGATTTTTAAATTATTTCGATTTAATAATTTAAAATTTATATTTTAAATAATTATAATAAAAATTGTAATAGGTAAACATGTAATGTATAATATTATACATTTTTTTTGTTATTCATAATTATTGTAATTGTCACTCAAAGATGGTCCGCTACAGACGTAAACCAAAGATCAAAGCTTCTTCTCAAAGTGGCTGATATTATAGAAAGCAGATTGGAAGATTTTGCTGAAGCTGAATCTCAGGATCAAGGGAAACCTGTGTGGCTGGCAAAAACTGTCGATATACCCAGAGTAATTTACAACTTTAGAAGTTTTGCCACAGCTGTCCTTCACAGGCGAGACAGGTTTGTCAAAACTTAAAGTCATTAATAAATCAAAATCGTTAAAGTACAATTTATTTTAATGGTAATTGATATGTTACTGTCAGGTCAACCTTTCTTGATGGACAGGCGGCTCTTAGTTTTACCAGTAAAGAACCAGTTGGAGTAGCAGTTTTGATCAGTCCTTGGAATTTGCCACTTTATCTCCTCAGTTTCAAAATAGCTCCTGCTGTAATTTGTGGCAATACTGTAGTATGCAAGCCGAGCGAGTTTACTTCTCTCACGGCCTCCATGCTTTGCGATGTTCTCAACGAAGCAGGTACCAAAGGATGCGAACTAAATTGTCATAATAAAATAATAATTATATAGATATATTTAGAATTATTAGATTTGGAATTGCTTCAGGTTTTCCTCCAGGCGTTGTGAACATGGTTTTTGGCACGGGACCAAAAGTTGGAGGAACGTTGGTATCCGATCCAAGAGTTCGATTGATCAGTTTCACTGGAAGCACAGAAACAGCGGAAAAGATTCGTTTTGCTGCTGCTCCTTATCCGAAGAGATTATCCCTAGAAGTAGGGAGCTCTAGTGGAAATAAAATCGTTAAATAATTTACATTTATTATTATCTGTATGTTATTTAATGTAACAAAGTTAACTTTTGGAACAGCTTGGGGGAAAAAATGCGGCAATTATCTTCGATGACTGTGATTTCGAGAAGTGCATCCAGGTGACGTTGAGGTAATGAATTATTTTATCAAATTCAGTATTGAGGATTGAAGTTTTAATAAGTCCACGTATTAAATATCCCAAATTCGTGAACAGTCACATAGTTTAGTGGAATTTAAACGAACATCCGACTTGAATAGGGGAGGATCTAAAATAATTTGGCGGGGAAGGGGCCAGTTGGCGGATTTAAAGATGGAGAGGCCAAAGCTAGTAAAATTTTTGTCCAAAGGGATAAATCATTTAAATAATTTAACAAAATTTATTTAATTTTTCTTATATTTTAAAAATAACAAGAGGCACGGCCCTCCACGTCCCCTTTCCCCCAAATCCTGCACTGGAATTGAAAATAGGAAAAGAAGCCTGAGCAATTAAATTTCTAATTTAACGCGACTTTCTCCTTTTAAAGTGGGCGTAATTTTCCCAAGAATTATTTAGATAATAATAAAATGGTCATTCAATAAATGCATGAAAAATTTTGAAAATACATAATTAAAAGATAGTTGATTTTAATTTGATCTTTTAAGATCGAGTTTCATAAATCAAGGAGAAGTGTGCCTCTGTACGAGCAGAATATTCGTCCAAAAAGGCATCTATGAAATATTTCTGCAGAGATTTGTGGAGGAAACTAAGTAATTGATCTCAATGTCCTGATACATCAGAACAAGCTAAGCGAATAATTATAACTTATGAAATGTATCCAACTTAATTTTTTCTAGGAAATTGAATGTTGGCGATCCAAAAGATCCAAACAACTTTATCGGTGCTCTTGTAAGCAAACAGCATTATGAAAAGGTTAAGAGTTACATTGATCTTGCCAAACACGAAAAACTCAAAATACTTTGTGGAGAAGAACCGTTGTTACTACCGACTAGCCACTCCCAAGTAGGAAACAATAATAAAAGATGCATTTTAGTCATCCCGATAATTTGGATTCTTTAACACGATGAAAAACAACATAAAGATAAAACGCAATGTTGTTAAAAATTTGTAAATCGATTGATAATCCTGATAATATCTTTTAAGGGTTATTATCTTCGGCCGTGTGTTGTTACTGGAGCAAACGATGAGAGCCGACTTATGCAAGAAGAAATTTTTGGTCCAGTTGTATGTGTTAATTCTTTTGAAGATGAGGAAGAGGTGCGATAATTCGTTGTATTGATTAGACTATTTAAATAATAAATTAGCATTACCGAAAAATGGTTAAGAAATTATTTCAATAATAAGGTCATTCGAAGAGCTAACAATTCGTCATACGGCTTGTGTGTTACAATTTGGACTGAAAATGTGAACAAAATCCACAGATTAGCAAAACAATTGCAGGTTTTTAATGTGTATCTATTTAGTGATTAGCTAAACAACAAAAGTATTGTATTTCAGAAGTAATTTCTCTTTATTTGTAGGTGGGAACAGTTTGGGCAAACTGCTGGTTGGTTCGAGATCTTCACGTACCATTTGGGGGAGTCAAGAATTCAGGTGTCGGAAGGGAAGGAATTGTGCAAAGTCTTAATTTCTACAGTGAATCGAAAACCACATGCATTCAGATTGCTACCTAGAATAAGGGTCTGCATTAAATTCTGTCGAATGGAAGCAGTTACTAATTCAGAAGCACATACATTAATGTCTAATAAATCAATGTAATCATGTATTTGAACGCTATTTGTTATTTTAGTTTTGCTTTTATGTTTACTAGTTCAGAAGCACATACTAATGTCTAATAAATCAATGTAATCCTGTATTTGAACGATATTAATTATTTTTTATAGAATAAATTCGTTGTATATAAGGCAAATAAATTTCAGCAATTAGGAATCACTATGAGCAGTTTGGAACAGTTAAATTAGTAATGTACCTGTATAAGTACTTTCGTCGGTGCTTGCACTTGACCCTGAGTATTTGTACTTGATCCTAAGTATTTATACTTGTACTCTATTGAAACTTGAGTAATTGCACTCGTACTGGGACCTTGAGAACTCATACTTGTATTTGTACTTGATACTTCAGTATTTGGTACCATGTTTGAATTCTATAATGGATAGAACTAAATTAATCACCAACAACCAAGAAATTTATTATTTGGCCACAATCGGATTGTTCCTTGCAATGATAAAAATGCCTATTCATTAAACTAAATTTATATGAAATATTTTTGTTAAAAATGCGGATGTCCGCAAATTAAGGAGAGGAGTAAAATGAAAATTACTAAATTAGGACTATTTAAATTTAGTTATTTATTTCGATTTCCCCAAAGGCACGGTTCACTCTTCGGACTCAATCGAAAGTAATTTGTTAATTTCGGTCCATCTCCTGTTTCGACAAAAAATAATAACAAATCACTCTCGTTCTGTCTCTAATTCTAATTCATCCTTTTTATGTACACATTTTTAATGTTTATGAGTTTGGGAACTAATTGGTTGAGAAGAGCTTGAACGTATGTAGTCAAAATTTATGGAACGAACTCTGTGCTTGTACCCTAATTGCGTTTTAATTACAAATTATAATATTTACATTTTGCTTAAACTTATGACAAATAGGAAAAACGAAGAAACAAAGAGGTACAATTTTACTAAGCTGTAAGTCACTGAGGCTAAACTGACACGTAAGTACATCAACTAGATTTCAACTGTTAAATAAATAAGATAATTTAACACTAGCTTCAACCTGAGATATATAATAATAAAAATAATTATATTCCAAAATAATAATATAAAAATAAGTATTACAATAATAATAAATCAACGATATTTCTAATAAAATATCAAATCAATAAATGCAGAAGAAAATAACGCAGTTTTAGAGTCTAAATGCAGTAAAAGCATAACCACGAATGAAGCAAGAGGCGATAAAACTATTGGACTGCAGGAACAAACACCCTCGCTACTCAGAAGTCTCTCGCTAACCACTGTTTACGATTGTTTTATCGAGTTACATAGGCGTACATTTGCTTGCTTGTCGGAATGAACTATGTTCTAAACAAGGATTGACGTCCTCAAACAAGTTACAAAGTTCAAATTAAGGTCAATAAATCAGTGATTTCAAAAAAAAAAAAGAAAGAAAAAACAATATTACTAAATGAATACAAAATTTTAAGAAAAACATGAAATGATATGTGAGACCAGAATAATTTTTTGCTTTTAGATTTTCTAAGCGAACAACTGACCGACTTACTGGCACTTACTGCCGCAAGATGCGATTAGCGTTTTAAGTGTCTAAAATATCAACATTAAAGAAATAATTATTGGCTTAAAGAGTACATTAAGAAATGTGAAGAAAGACAAATTAAAATCAATTAATTGGCTCAAGTGAAACGAATTTATCCATCGTGGAGCCTCAAATAACAAAATACAAATTGTTCATTGTCGATATGTGACCAGAAAATTCGCATTACCTTGTTATAAAAGTTCTCATAAAAATACTAGGAAGACGTGCAAAGTCTAGAAATGTTATGTATTTCGATATTCAAGGTTGAACGTAATCGTGAGAAAATGATAGGATGGCACATCACGGTAGAAAGAAAGATGGTTTCTACAATGGATAGATGAACATCAAACTAAACGAATCTCCAGACTTCGAGGCATCTAACTATAAAATCCTCATTTTCTGTCAGAAGGTCATTCCTAAATGTCGGACATCTTTGAGTTCTCCCATAATAAAGGTCCCCATCAAGCCAAAGCCCAACTGATCCCCTGAAGAATAAATCTTCTTATTTAATAAATCTATTTATATTTCTTCCTATGGTTATGAATAGAGTTAAATTACTCCTTAAATTATTTATGTTACAAAATGTCTATCAACAATATTGTTCCAGTTTTAAGTACGATTTATAAGGACTTTCGCACTTCATCAACTGGCAAATGCAACGTAAGGTTATATTCCGGACAAAGAACTTTTTTTTTGCTTCAATCCACCCCATGAAATTCTAAATGACAAATTTAATTGCTGCAAGAAGCAGACAGGGTTCTAAACAAGTGCATCTAGAACCAAAAAAGATTATTTAAATGATTATTAAAATCTTCTGCATAGCTAGCTGATTAGGGTGGTGCTCTGCAACGGGATTCGATTCCATGCTCCAGACCATG